>JACEEZ010004406.1:314622-354622 GCA_016584305.1 Chionoecetes opilio | reverse complement strand
TGGAATCAGAAAATAATCTAAATATATAAGAAGTTGAGTTGCACAAACTTGAGCGTGCGCGGTACAGTGAGGCTCGTGAGAGGAAGGGGGCAACGCCGCAAGCCTCCCTTGTCGCTCGATAATCGGTTTGCAAGGAATTAAACATATATTCAACGAAATTACATCATAACAGTATCGGTGAATACCTTTCTAGTCGCCAGCACACCACACCTGATAAAAAATGGGAGTGGGCTTATCGTACTAGCTTCACCAAGACAATGTTTATAAACCAATACTGGCCCAGAGACGGAGCGAGATTTGTCCCCCTGCTCATGGATGCATATGTTGATGGAGTGCATTCATGACGCCAGGTCAAGATATTCACAAAGCGAAAGGATCACGAAGCCTGTACTGGGCCGGGTCAGCCCTGCGAGGCGAGCCCCATCACTCATCAGTCACGTCGCCATGACAACCTCCCTCGTTCCCCGCAGGCTGGCACGCAGCCTCACCAGCCAGCCTCGCCTCCACAACGCTAGACTTATGGAAGTAAACATGGGCGGTTTATGACGGGCTGGTAACGATAAATGTTGCAAACATGTGAGCCTGTACAGCATGCTGAACTGTTGCAAACAAGCCCGAAAAATATTTTCTCCAAGGAAGACTCATCCATGTGAAAACTGGGTCAACCGTGACGTCACGCAGCGAGGGGAGGTTGGAAATGCTGGGGAGCGAAGGTTGGCTCGGGTACTTATGTAACGCTGCGGGGCGTTACCGATATCCACATGAAATACTTGACAACTAATAAAGGCTAGATGAGTTTGGATAATGCTCAGCACAGTGTTAACTGCTGCTGCTGCTGCTGCTGACAGCACAGCAACAAGGTCTCTGTACTGTCAATACTGTAATATAGGTCATCCCTTCCTCCGCTTCCTTACTTACAACCCCGCCCTCCTATATAGTTTAGGAGGCCATGACTTCAAATTCTATTTTGAAGACAACCAAACTTCAAATTCCATTTAGAAGACAAATATATTTATTTTTCAGTGATTAATGAACGGCGAGGTATTGAATCCCCATGGACACTGATGGTGTAGTACCAGAAAGTGTCACATCCTGGCGCATCATGTCTACTCCCTTACCGCGCCTACCAGGGGGATGGCACACACCCTGCACCACCAACACCATAAGGCACTGTACAACTACCTGTGTGGCCTGCATTAAAGCTTGTGCTGCAAACCCCGCCGCGGAACAAAGTGCTGCACCAACTTTTTTTCACATAACATGTTGCTTCACACCAGCTTCATGTACCTGTTTGCCGGAGCTGGAGCTGACGACACACGGAGCATGGAACGGTGAGGGTCGAGCGAACTTAAGAAGAAGAAAAAAAAAAAGAGCTCGCCTATGCCAGAAGGAAGGATGCCATCCACCTTCAGAAAGTGAGGAGAGGCTTTCGAGCAGGGGGAAGTGTCACCTCGAAGGGGGAGGCGCCGCGAAAAGGTGAATGGGATGATGATAGATCGAGATTATTTTACGCTAGTTATTTAGTTTATACAAAATCTGACTTGTGTTAATCACGTGCCACATACCCACGTGTTTGGAACAGAGGTTGTTGTATGTTGAAAGAAAATATCTATATCTCCCAGGCAGTCTTGCTCTAATAACCTGTGACCCTAATTCCTCTAAATCTCTTGTTAATTCACCCCTTCCAGCCCAGCAACAAGTGTACTCCACCTCAGTCACTTCATTTTTCATTTCACGTGGTTTCTTGCGACACGCCGTATTTTTCACAGGTGCGTTCATGCATGTTCCCTTGAATTGGAGAGAACTGAAACTCGAGAAATGCCAGTGGTCGCTGGCAGTTTTAACTCAAAGGTTGGTCTACTGTGTTTTCCCTCCGCGACTAATATTTTTCATAAATCAATTTCGCGATAAATATTGATGCACCGCATCTGAATACTAAAAAAGAACGTTCTTCTGTTGTTCTAGTAAGTGTATGCATGACATGCATTACGATTGAACGTTCTAAGATAGCAATTTAATGCAAATTACTCGCCTCGAGTAGCAAAGCTTAATATATGTTTTACATGTATATTGTGGCATGTAAAATTTGGGCGATGTTCACACTGTTTTCTAAGACAGTACTGCTGCGTCTGGCAAACGCTTGTCAAAATACAATAAGCAATGCCTTGGAAAAACGAAGAATAAAGAAGGCCGAAATCGGCTTGTTGCTGCGACAATGTAGGTTATAATTGTGGAGGCGACACGCCGCGGCGGGGAGTGGTGGCGGGGAGATTGTGGCGGGGAGATTGAATCAAAACATTGCTACTTCACGCGTCGACTCATTGCACTTTCAGGCTTTCTATCTGATTGATACACAATAATAACAGGAACATATGACTGCCTAGGTATAGATAACTTCTAAACATACGTTATTGACTGTATAATATCATAGAGTAACATTTACCTCGCCTCCTCAACTATAACCTACTTGGTTATTTGGTTAAATACATGTTTTACAGAATCAGGCTTCTATACAATATACATATAGAAGAAAATCGTTCTTAAAATTATACTTTTGTGTTTTAAGTGCAGTGGAATAAGCCCATATTTTTCTTTCAAGTTGACCAACTTTTCACCAAATTGTGAGTTAAAACTGCCAGCGACCACTGGCATTTCGGAGTTGCAGTTCTCTCTAATTGGGTCACTTTCCTCGTCTGGCAGCTCATTGTTCCTTCACGTGCGTCGCCTTGCCGTCTGAACCTTTATCCCGCCTGCCCGTCATTGGGGCACACGTCACGGTGAACTATTTCGTTAATTATCTCATCAACTCGCATCATGCTTCGTGTCACAATCCCACCTATTTTATAGTAATCTTTTATTGAAATCAGCAGCATCTCTGTCCATCTTCTGTTGTGTTTAATAATATTCACAGGAACTACCTCATGTAGGTCTTACAGCCTCTTGTAGCTTCCTTATTTTCTTATGTTCTTATGTTCTTATGAACCATACAAGGGGCAGGCAAGACCGCAACAGGTTTTTTTTTTGTAAGACATGTGACGTGAATTTGGTATGTAGAGCAATAAACGACTGGTCTCCTCTCAAACCAGTGGGGCGATTACAATACAAAAAGACATATTTCGCTTCTTGTTTTAATGGGAAATGACGCTACCAAGGGAAGGATTCCAATAATTCCCCTCATCCCTTTTAGTTACCTCCTACAACACTTTGAGAATATAACAAACTCCACAACCAGTAGGCTATATGTCTCAGTCAGGGCTGGCTATATGGGTAACTGTTAACAGTCTATATATGCAGTGGCGTATCTATCAATGGGGGGCACCTGGGGTGGCACAGTCATAGGCGTAGTTAGGCCTGGACATTGTTCTGCCCCGAATGAGGGCATTCGAGCCCCGAATGTTTTATGAATAGCCCCGGATCTCAGATTTTTTATTTTTTTTATTTACAAAAATAAGAATAGCTCTGACTGGGGCCAAGCCAACACAAAACTATAGTAGAAATGAGAAATTTGGTCATATGCTGATTGCATCTTTTTTATGAGCTGGACAAGAGAGAGTAGGAGGGAAGAGGAGGAGAGAGTAGAGGAGATGAGGAGTGTAACAGACAGATGAACACCAAAACACCTTTTGGAGAGGTGAAGAAGAGAATGTCAGAAGAACAAGACACAGAGTTAACACAGTTCAAAAGCCTTTAATTTGTTACACAACAGCAGAAGTTATTTGACCAGGGTTGGTCAAATTTAAGCATTGAACAAAACATTGGCAATATACAATCTATATGACTGCTTCATCACGCTAAAGCTCTCATTATTTTTCTTAGGGTTTTATTCCTGCTGATGAAAATAAAAGTAATAAAGAGTTGAACCCAAATCAGATTGTCTTCTTTTTATTTTTATTTCGTGTTGCGAAAGTTAGCCTACCGTAGATAACAGTATAGTCGCCAGCTGCAATAATGTCGCCAGACGCCATATATTACGAATTATAGCATCACTACTGATGTGTATGTGCCACTGAAGATGATACACAGTAGTTTATAATCATGACTGTACTCTGTTTCAGCGTTGTTTTATGCTTTGTATCTGTAAGTATATATACGGTTTCAAATTTCACTACTCGTGGTTTTTTTCGGGCGACGACGACGGCGGGAGGACACTCGGTAAATAAACACTAACTAGCGACCTTATTGTTGGTCGCTACTCTGGTGATATTTTTGTCATTTGTTCATTTATAGCCATAATATGACACAGATGAAGACACAAAATGACACAGACTCTCCAGATAGCCCCTTCTAACTTTCCTGAAATCATGGATGTAGAAATAAAAGTATTAACGCCACCACACGTCTGTAAACAGAAGAAAAAAAGTTGTCCTGGCGACTTTACTGTTATCTACGGTAAGCAAATGACCGGAGCCTTTTGGTAGAGCGTAGTGTCTCACATCTTTCATTATACGGTAAAGATTCGTTTGATCAACCCTCTCCTTTTTCAGATGAAATTATATTTTTCTGATGTTATTATGATATTTTGTTTTCTGTTGATATTTGTCAATGTTTCAAGATCCTATATACGCCCCTGGGCACAGCCGTGTACGGGGCGGCACTATGGCAAGCCTCCCCCCTCCACCCCCCACCCCCGTAGCTACGCCGGCCACTGGCTATAGCCGATCTGACGATATATAAGGTAGAAAGATAACGAGGCAACAACCATTACTTTGTAGGGACTAAACAACCTCAAATCAAACGTAAGCTCTCACTCCCTCCCTCCCTCTCCCACTCACAGTGGCGCCGCCAGGAAATTTTGACTGGGATGGCCAATGTTGGACACATATCTAGTGTGAGATGGCCATGTCATCGCCATTAAAAAGATATGGTTGAATTGTCAATGGTTGAATGGTTGAATACCTCTGACGACTGACTCAGACCTGCTGGGGTGGCCAATGAGATTTCAGGCCGTGGCCACCCCTTAGATCCGCCACTGCCCAGTGAGCAGTGACTCATTCCTCTCACTCTCTCTCTCTACTTACCTTACGCTGCAGATATATGAAGAAAAGCAACAAAATAAAGCGTTGTCTGGCCAAAAACCCTCCTCCCAGCTTCCTACACACGCGTCCTGCCCCCTCGCCGGTTAGCTCTCGACTGTCGCTCATACCGGATTACTCAAGGAACTCAACACTGCTTCGAAACACTAAACCTTTCCCTTATTTCCTTCCCACGCCCTTAACTGTTGACCTTTGACCAATAATTATTGACTTGTAACGTTATCTAAGTCTTAAATGTTAGTGAATGTGAGTTAGTAATAGTGTTGGTATGTTTTGTAGCATTTTTTTTAAAGAATGTGACTAAACTTACTAAGTTTATAGTGATAGGGTTCGTTAGTGCTTCGAACTCGTTAACAGCGCCGCAGAGGATTGTGGGAAGGATCTTTTTTTTTTCGCTACGTAGTTTGTGGGTTGTTAAAGAACTGGATTGCTTTGTTAGCAGTAGCGTAGCTAGGTATTTATCAATGGGGGGTGGGGGTCCCTATGCAAGCGGAGCTCAAGGCCCAGTCAGGGGCCACTCTGATGCCACATAGAAGGAGGGCATATTCTACGATCAGATCAGTGGCGGGTATTAGAGCATTAGTATACAGAATACGGCAGCCATGGCCAGTTGGGGGACACAGGCAGGGGTGTAGCTAGACATTTGGGGGCCCGGGGGGCTTACTTCCTAGAGAGGCCCCCTCTAATGTTTGCAGGTGTTTGGTGAGGGGGGAGGCGAGCGAAGCGAGCCCAACCAGCTGGTTCGGTGGTTCGGGGAAATGTTTTGGAAAATGAACATATTTTGGTGCATTTTGACACTTTCTGAGACTTCTTTCAATGCCCATGAATCCTTTTTAATCCGAATTATTTTCAGCACTGATTGAGTGCTGAATTATTTTCGGTATTATTTAGTGTTTGCCCATACTCCCCCTCTCCCACAAAACAAGCTTGTGGACCTGGGGAAATGCGGGACATTTGGCTGGGGTACAAAATATGCGTCGCAACCAGTCTTTGAGTTAGGAGCAAGGAAGCTAGAGAGACTCTAGCTTCCTTGGTTAGGAGTGTTGAAAAAATTCCCTAGATCTAGAGACAATTCATTGGATTTCTTCCGAGTTCAGAGACGTGTGAACCTGCCGTTCCTCACAGAATGATGACTTTAGTGCTGAGAACCCCCCCAACCCCCCGCTAGGAGGTTAGGGTAGGTTATATTTGGGTAGGTAAGCAGTGGCGTCACCGCGGGGGGGGATAAAGGGGACTTAGCCCCCCCAAGTCAAGGACTCAGCCCCCCCAAAATTGCTGCTAGTAGCCTGCTACCCAAAAACAATAAAAAGGAATATTTATCCAATTTTCCATACCAGAGCAAAACCTTATTTTTAGGTTAACACAGTGGTATGCAGGTTAAGGCAGTGGGTGCCAGGGTAAGGCAGTGGGAGGCAGGTTAAATCGGCTTTTAGTTACTTTATCATGATCATGTACTTTATTCTGTTTAACTACAGTATCCCATGTATATACCTGTTTTTGTGCAATAAGGGAAATACCTTGAATATATTGTAAGTTTATATTTATATATTTTTTTCATTATCAAGATAAAACCTTACTGAGAAACAAACCAAAAACATACATTGTGCAATTCCTTTGTGTTTGTTAGTGGAGAGAAAAATGGCAATTTTATTATTTTGTATAAACAGAATAAAAAATTTCTTCAAATTATCAAATTTAGTAAATATGGTATGATGCATGGTATAACTCTATTAATTTATGTGTCATGTAATTAAAGCTTAATTCCACTTTCTTCTCTTTTTTGGGCCTCAAAATTACCCTGGAACTGATTAATTTTCAAAATTACCCTCCGACCCCCCAGCTGGATAGGCTCGCTGCGCTCGCCCATCACCACCCCGGGGCTAAAGCCCCCCCAAATTTTTTTCCTGGTGACGCCACTGTAGGTAAGGTTATATTTTGTTAGGTTAGGTTAGGTTAATTTGTTATGTTAGGTTAGCTTATCGGTGGGTCAAGCCCCCCGCTAGGTTAGGTTAATTTTGGTTAGGCAAATTTCTCTAGATATAAGGAAATTACTCTAGATCTACGGAATTTTACCCCCATACACAACTCTTACATTACGTGTTTCCGACGCATAATTTATTCCCAACCTCAAAACCCCGCATTCCCACAGGTCCCCAAACTTGTTTGGGGGAAGTGGGAGAATATGGGCAAACACTAGAAATTTACCTTATTTTCAGCACTGCAGGTCAGCACCAATTGAGTGATGCATTTGGGGGCCCCCCTCTCTTGTGGGCCCGGGGGGCGATTTCAGTCCCCCTCGCCCCCCCCCTTAGCTACGCCACTGGACACAGGATTCTTATGGTGGGGAGCACGTGGCCCCCGTAGCTACGCCACTGTCTATAGGCTGATCTTCATAAGGCTTCTGATCTAAAACACACTACAACGAGACTTTTGCACTAATGGGCTTTTAATAATTTTTATCTAGCTCTGCAACGAAGCATTTTCAGAGAAAGTCCTAAATATATTTTTTTTACCTTCATCCCCTGCTGAGCATGTGGCTTCGTTTGTGGCATGGATCAGTGCATTTTTTTACATGATAACTGGGCGACCAAAATGTCTCCCAGTGATGAAAAACTGTCGCCCAGTAAGGACATTTTTAAGCTACTGGGCGACAAGATATTTATTCAAAAAATCCTTCTGGGATGTAATGGCTCATGTCTGTGTGTGTGCAAAATCCGGAAGTACATTCTTATTACTGCATAAAAAATATAATTTTTATTTATATCTATTTCTTCAATTATTGCCTATATCATCTTGCGGAGCCATCTATAACCCGTCGATTGTTGGCGTAGTGAAATTTTGTTGGTGCCACTGGAAGATTCATAAACACAGCATGGATGTCGCCCAGTAAGATTTGCTTAAAAAATGCTCTGGCGTGGATAACGACTTCAGAAGGTCATGGAAGAATGGACACGCACACACACAAACTAAATGGCGTAACCAACGGCCCAGGGTTAATAAGGAGAATAGGCTCTAGTAGGGGAAATACCAACCCTGCCCACACATCATTGCACATTTGTGAGTTTTTTACTATAAGGTGACACCTGTGCCTCCTCAACCTCCCTGCTCACCTAACCCCTCTGGCTCCCACAGACTTCCTGCTCCTTGAAACTAAAATCCGCACAGAGAGAACAAAAGTTTAACAAGACTGAAGACATCAAGAAAAATCAACAGACGGACCTTTTATGTGCCCTTCTGAAAGCTGCTCGTCATGACTGCTTCAAGACGTGACATCAGCATTGGAAACAGTGTGATCAGCCATGGAGGGGAGTGCTTTGTAGGTGACAAGGATGATCAAGCTGTGGGGAGGGGAAGTCCCAGAAGAATTGAAAAGAAATTCGTATACTTTTTGAACACGCTTCGCAAAATGTGTTACGTAACAGTTTTAGAATGCCTGAAAAGAGGCTGGAGTGAAAAGACTTGAGCGTGCAAAGATGAAGTGTATGGCGTCCTGCTCAAAGATGAAGAGGTCCTGCTCATCCCAACCACAAGTGTCAATACACTGATATGAGATAGATATAGAGGTAGACCGGTGTAATCATGATACATAAATCAAATTATTGAAAGGGAGCAAGTGCAAGATATTTCGTAGATTTTTCATTCATCATATTTTAATGTCATGACGGCAATATTCACACTGCTCACTACCCGTAGCTGTAACCTTAGTAAGAGCTGTCCAAGACAACAAAAGGTGTGCCATGGGTCAACTACATGTACCATTACCACTCATGTGCATACTCATGGTGGCCTCTGTTGAAGAGCCACCTATTAGCCCTGCGCCGGCGCCAGGACTTTAGATGTCTTCTTAAATTCCGTCCAGGACCTCATGCAAATCAAGCACTTGGCAAGAACAACTATTCCCCATCCACATACCTTTTATATACAACAACAGAAATACATCTGCATATTCTAATGTTTATTCACAGTAGGTACACAGTCACTCGTGCATTCACACAAACCTCAACCATGGTCCACCTGGTGCCCTGCGTCCCTCAGTCTTCACTCACACTCACAAGCTATAGCATCTTTGTCAACAATAATGGATAAATAAATCTTGTCACTTCCCTTCACTTTGAATTTGTCACAGAGTTAAACGAAATGCTAATGTACGTATAAAGTTTTTATATTCATACTAAAAAAAAAACAGAACACTACAAGTACTGCATGCAACTCTTATTGACTTTCCAAAACCTAAACAAATGTTAATTACTCCCACTACTAACAAACTAATTTCTTACGAAAAAGAACATGACTTGACATTGTTTACAATTTAAGTGCAAATATGGCTTTTTAAATGAGCCAATACAACCAAGCATGAGGCGGCTTCCTGAACATTCTGGTAAAGAAGGATATGTGTGTCAATTTGTCCCTTCATACATCTAAAGCTATAATGATGGCCAACACACTACTCTTTTTTGCTTATTATTTCAGGTACCCATTGCTTTCAAGTTTATTTAATTCATACTGTTACCAAGGGCCTTGCGGCGGACAAGGCAAGGGTCCTTCGTCTATACCTCTGGGGCCTCGCCGGGGGGGGGGGGGGGGGTCCGAATCACGGTTCGAGCTGCCACGTCCCTTTCTCCCATTGTCGGAGGGAATGGGGAGAAGCTACGTGGGGATCGCCTGGGAGAGCACAGGCAGAGTAAGAAACACCTCGATCCACGGCAGGTGGCCGTGGATCTTTCCCCTCTGTGGAAGGGGGACGAGAGTTGCCCTGGTGGCACAGCGAGGCCTTGGTGCTCAGTGGCGGCGACTGTGGGTCACGGGTTAAAAGGGCGGCGCCCTGTGAAAGACTGAGTGATAAACGGCGGGCGGTACAGTGCATGGCACGGCTGGACAGTGTGTTGGGGCGGCAGAGCCAGCCAGCGTGTTGGGTGGACAGAGCCAGCCTGTGTTGTGTTGAAGGGCGGCGCTCGTGAGAGATGGGGACGCATGTAGTGCGATACACGCCTGCACAGTTGTGTTGGGAGACAGTGACGGAGTTGTGTAGCGCGGGTGGGGAAAACATTGACACGTAATAATACGCGGGTGAGAGAAACAGTGACGCTTGAGTGTTGGCCTGCGTACCTTGTGTGTGACTGTACAGTGGGTTGTGGAAAAATAAAGCCGTGCACAGCAGCAAGGGTTTCCCTTCAGTCCTTCCCGTTCCCTCCAAAGCCCCGAACCGGTAGTTTTGTGACGGAGTTGAGGGAGGTGGATTGCCCCCCCCCCCCCCAATCCTTCGTTACAATACTTATGCATCCTCATCAAACTGTGTGCAGCTGTGAGCCATTCCTGCAGTTGTACAAATTCTTCAACATCCTCATATGATATCAAAACTAAGCCCTTAGGTTAGGTAAATTTTACATAATAGAAGAAAGAATAGAATTAGAAAAAACTACAGTACTACAGGTCAATAATCAACTAAATATTTCTAGCTAAAAGAACATCGACTTTCTAAGACCAAAAGATTTTATCAACAAAGTTGGTCAAAGTGTGTAAAAGAGGTTTGTTGCAGGAAACACTTCATGAGTTTACAGGAACTACCTCGTGTAGGTCTCACGGCCTCTTGTAGCTTCCTTATTTTCTTATGTTCTTATGATGTTACCTTATTGAATAGGGTTCAATTGCAAATTAAAATCCATACCCAAAACACCTGAATATTGACTCGTGGGATTTCTCATTCTTATAAGTGTTTGAAACTTCAAATGTACAAACAAGGTAGTACTAACTAACCTCAGTCCCTTTTTCTCCTCTTGTCTCTGTCGTCCCTTCCACGGTCTTCAGTGTCTGCATTTCTCTTGCTCGCTTTCTTAGCTTCAGAGAGCAAACCAATAACACCGAACAAGTCATCCTCATCCTTCTCGTCTCCGGCCCCTGAGCGTTTGAACTCCACAGGACCGGATCTATTTGTACTCGTATCAGCACCGGAGAACCCTCGGTCTGGGACAAAACGGTTGGTGGACATGAGCTGTTCTAAGCCGGCACCGTACTCGTTCTCTGCAGCCCGGGTGGGTCGGTATATGTTGGACCCCATGTTATCAGTGTTTCTCCAGGGCATGTCATAAACGTTGTAAGCCTCATCATCACCAAATCCAGTGTCCATGCCTTTGGACTGGTTGAAGAGTCTCTGATCAAACTGAGCCTCTCCCCCTGCACTTGTTTTCTGAGGCAAACCCAACGCAATCTGCTCCGTGACATCACGCTCACGGTTGGCCAGTTTACCCCGCTTGTCAGCGGAGGAGTTGGCAATGGCAGTCTCTCTTTTCCGATCCCTGAAACAGACACCTCATTTAGATACATAAACTAAGCAGCTACTTTTTTCCTAGGTAACCCATTTCTTATCTTGCATCATGCTATTTCAGTATGAATATATTTCTATTTGAAAAAATACTACATCACTTTTCTTTAGTTTACATCTCTGGAATTTAGTAACAAGGGTGCTTGGCTCATAAAAACCAGTGTTGCAAGCTCTTGCCTCCCATGACAGCTTGGCCTGGTGAGGGAGGCGGTATTCTATCCTTAACCTCAAAAAAACAACCCTTGTTGGTAGGGGTAGAAAGGACAGATCCTCTGAACACATAAAACCTTTAAATAATTGTCTTTCAACTTTCCAGGTAAGCTTTGAGCCTCATTGTAATGTTGATATAATGTCAAGGATGTACAAATGGTTTTCACTGTTTATGTACAATTTGCTTGATGTTAAGTGTCATGTTATGTGTTTGTAAAAAGACCTTTTATAAGAAAATTTGTATTTTACTGAACCAACATAATTATCAGGTAAACAAAGGCTGCAACTTGTTTGCATGGGCGAGGCAAAGACATCCTGATATCAGCAGGACGAAGGCTACCATGGTGCAATGCCAGGACCACAGGAAGACCTTTATTAGAACCTTACAATGCCACTCATTATCCACTTTCAAATGAGAAAAAAATATGTAATTCCACGTGATCAAGCTCAGGTTTGTGAAGACTGCCTATTCCTTGTTCATTTCAAACCAGTCAAGTATGATGGGTCGTTGTGTTGGATAATGGATATTTTAGCTAGACAGACCCTCCACCAACTCTCTGTACAATATCATGTTATCCAGGTCCCACAGTAGACATGAGGTGACATAGCAGGACAACAAGCCGCTGTGTGTGGCCATGGACCAGTGAAAATAATGGTTCTCTCAGGGCATCAAAATATGTTTCTGAAATTTCCTTAGTATATTGATCAATACTGACATCACAATATGTATGTCAAGGACGAAATGCCTACCTGGAAACTTGTTATGTCTGACAGGTTTGTGCAAATTAGTTAGAATATGCAAAATTTCACCATAGTTGTGATCAAATTAAATTTCATAGACTGTGTTGACATTCAGCATTGGGCTGCCTACACACACACACACACACACACACACACACACACACACACACACACACACACACACACACACACATACACACACACACACACACACACACACCTGGCTCGGTCCTGACGCAGCTTTTCCCTCTCTCTCTCAGCGTCGTCAGTGGGTCCAGTGGGAACAGTGCGCAGCCCGGCGTGCTCCTCTCGAGCTTTCTTGGCCAGACCTTTGAGCAACTCTTCTTTGCGTGTCTTCTCCTTCTGAGCCATCCTCTTCTCCAGCTGTGATCTCATTTCAACCTAGAGGGAGATAAGTTTGGTAGAAGCTTATCTCTGTGCAGATTTATGGAATACAAAAGTTTGTAAGGCCGTATTTAACACAATAAAAACTCATATTACCATAATCAACAATCTCCTATTATACTTAACCTATTTTGGGCGGATAAAAGTTATGAAAATAAACGACTGATAAAAATGCCAAGGCCCTTCACATGCTACAACCAACTCACTATCCAGGATCATAGACAAAATAACTGTTACTCTAACAAGAAAAGCTGGCAGTAATAAGCTTGCCACTCTCTTTGTTGCCAATGATCCCACATGATACTGATGCAGCAGTAACCACATCTATGTAAAGTTCAAGTCCATGATCTCTGACTTACCTGTTCTCGCGCCTTTCTGTCAGCAATGTAGAGAGCTTCAGCCAGCTTTGCAAATTTCTCATTGATGTGAACAGACTGCAGTCCTCTCCCATCTGCTGCCAAGCGTTTGTCCAGTGGTATTGTGTAACCTTTGGCGTTCTTCCAGTTACTGACGCAAGGTGGTATTCTCCACTCCTGCTGCTCCTTCACAGTCACCTGGGGCATGACAGATCATTCTTGTATGAGTATTACTAACTTCAATACATGAGCTTTTCCTTGCTTGCTATGCCCCCGTGCAGGGTGTGGCTATGTACAGAATGACTGTGGTTGCCGCTACACTGTGCTAGCATGGCTACATATTTATGGTAGTACTTTTAAAAGCCTTGTAGACGTGTTAACTGTTGGTGATTTTCATATACAAAGACATAATGTCACAGTGTCATGGTATCTTTCTTAGTCACAATAACATTGAAATTGAGACAATATTGCCCAAAAACCCTTTAAAGTGTCAAAATTTCACTACATTTAGGGCTGGTGAGCAGTCTGTCAGGCAACATGTTTCCTGTTTTTATGACCTTAGCGCATCACTGTCAGTGCTTTGCTGCCACCTAACATAAACTGTTAATGCTGAAAAGAAAGACTTATGTATACAGCACCAGGTGCCCAAACCATCTCAGGGTGCTGCACTTACCATTTCCACCACTCCACAGTTCACTGCTAGAATCCTAAACTGCACATCCAGGTCTCACGTAACTTATGTATGTCACAGTGGAAACTATTATGTTATCCCCGAGTGCCTCCTTTACTTCCTTACTCACTGTCCTTCCTCTCATCATGCGACCCAAGGATCCTATAGCTTTCCTTCCTTGTAGGACTCTCTCTATCCCTCCAATGCTCCCATATTTGCACAAGACAAAGCTAAGACATTTAAGTTCATTTAGTTCTTCCATTATCTACTCATTCAACATTATTTGACACTAGCCGCAAAGCCGCCCTCCGGGCGGACTTTTTGGCTAGCTCCTGCGGAGGGCTATTGGTGGGCCTTCGGCCCACCACCTGTGTTTGGTGGGCCTTCGGCCCACCAAACATGGACTCTCCAGATAGCCCCTTTTAACTTTCCTGAAATCATGGATGTAGAAATGTATGTATTCCCCCCACCCATTCACTCACCCATTACCCATCACCCCCCACCCATTCACTCACCCATTACCCATCACCCCCCACCCATTCACTCACCCATTACCCATCACCCCCCACCCATTCACTCACCCATTACCCATCACCCCCCACCCATTCACTCACCCATTACCCATCACCACACACCCATTCACTCACCCATTACCCATCACCCCCCACCCATTCACTCACTCATTACCCATCACCCCCCACCCATTCACTCACCCATTACCCATCACCACACACCCATTCACTCACCCATTACCCATCACCCCCCACCTATTCCCTCACCCATCACCCATCACCCCCCACCCATTCACTCACCCATCACCCCACACCCATTACCCATCACCCCACCCATTCACTCACCCATTACCCATCACCCTACATCAAGGCTTCCTCAATTCTCGCAACCCACTTTTGTTTTCACAATTCTCGCTAATAGGCTGCTAAAAAAAAAAAAAAAAAAAAAGTGATCGGATCATCTCATAAGTGGGCTTATGACCTTCCCCTGGTCGACCCGATTCCAAAAATGTGCCATATGAGGTGTTTGCGCCTCGGGGGGCGGAACCTATACCACACACACACACACACACACACACACACACAGACAGACAGACAGACAGACACACTTTCGCTTTTATTAATATAGATTGCTTCTGGCTCTCAACTCACATTCTAAATTGCTCAGAAAACTCATTTGCTACACTTTTCCTTTTCTCCAATACCATCACATTTCTCTGTAGGGTCTTGACATATGCTTCCCTCTTCAGTACTATTGCTCCCTTCACCGCATCTATCCACCACGCATTTCTACAACTTTTTTCCCCACCACGCGTTTCCCATCACCTATGTGCCCACCACTTATTCTACAGCCCTAAATATTTGTTCCTTGAATAAACAAATTCTAAAACACATTCTCTACTTCATCTTGAATATTCTCTGGTACGCCACTCAACTCCAACACTTTCTCCCCTAACTTCTTCACTATCAAGCTTTTCAAGAGCAGGCCTATTCTTCCCATCCCTTAAAGTAATCGTCCAGACCCAATTTTGTTTTGCCGAATTATGTTGAATGTACATTCAAAACACCTAATCCACCAAAAATAATTGATTTCCAGGCCTTATTTCCATAAAAACACGACTTTTGTAAAAAGCACGCGAAAAAAAAAATCTTCCCTCCAACAGGGCTACGACTGTTATTGATGACGTCAGAACAGGGACGCCCGCAGACACTCTGTCTGACACCTGTCGGCAAATGTTATGATGAGCGATTGTACTTCGGTGTCAGACAGTGAATCTGTCGCTGTGACAGATCTAGAGTACGATGCTCAATCTGACACCGAAAGAAATGACGCTGGTCGCGTATACTATGAGGAAAACGAACCTCAGATTATCATGGGATCCTATATGTTTGAGCCCGAGTACGAGGTGGATGAACAGGTGTTAGCAGAGCCTGAGGTTCAGCAGGAGGACCTGGCACTTCTCCAAAACATGGATTGGTAGGTAAATAAGGTTAAACCATGTGTGTGTGGGAATCACAATGAAGGTACTTTCGAGAAAATCCTATGGTTAGTTTTGGAGCTACAGTCAAACGTCATTACTCGGAAACCACATACTAGCATTAACTACAGCAGAGTTGGAAAATATGCGGGCGGGAAGGCAGAAAGTGTGACAGCCACACCACCACAGGGTCTCTCACCACAGGGCACGCCCACTCCACAACTGGTTTACTTGGTTTACTTGGTCTTGTTAAGAGGCAAAGCCTCACAGTCGTGGTGGTCCACCGTTACCCTCACTACACACCGTTTCTCAACACAACTGCTCGCCCCAACACACTATAGGCGTGTATCACCCTACACACGCCACTCCTTTCCGTGTGCAAACTTTTCTCGAAAGGCACAGCTGTCTTGCTGCACCCATAAAGGATGCATGCATGTGGCATATAGCAAAAAAAATCTATCAGAAACACCCAAATATCTTCAAGTACTATATTTATCTCTGTGTTTACGTGCCTCTCTGATCAAGCGCGGGAAGATGAGCCTCCCTGATGCTACGTCACCGAGCCTGAGCCTGAGCGTCTGCAAGCCTTGAGAGCGTTTTGAAAACTCTGGGAATTTGCAGATTTTGATTGCGGATTATTTAAAAACGGCTGACTGGATACAAAAAGTGACGACGTATTGTTGATATACTCGTTAATGGCTATGATTTAATTGCATTAAATCAGGAATGATGAAATGGTCTGGACGATTACTTTAAAAAATACCCAAAATGTTAACCTGCTATGTGATGAGTGACCATAAAGTGTATCTGTGTACTATAAGGTTGATAAAGCTTCATTGGCTTATATTTTCATACATCCCCCTCACCACTGTCATAAGAATATAAGAAAATAAGGAAGCAACAAGAGGCCGCGAGACCTACACGAGGTAGTTCCTGTTACTTAACACTACCTACATCCACCTTTCATCCCCATCCATGAATTTATCTAGCCTCCTTTTAAAGTTCTCTAATGACTCCGCACTAACTACCTGTCTACTGAGTCCATTCCAGTCATTTACCACCCTATTTGTGAACCAGTTTTTCCCTATTTCTTTATTAAATCTATGCTTTTCCAGCTTGAATCCGTGACTTCTTGTTCTACCCTGGTTACTAGCCTGCCTTGGCTCATAGGTTCTGCTTGGTTGCTGCACTATGATTTATGAGTGTGACAAGATGCTGCACTTCTCCTTCTGTAGGGTTACGAGGGTCTTGCTAATTTGCTATACACCGTGCCTTTCCTGGGTAAGATGAAGCCACCCAACACACAAACATGGTGCATAGACCCACACACATAGACCCTTGAGGCCCAGAACGTAATTTCCGTCATCATTTGAGTGCCATTAGACATTTTTTAGTGAATATAAGCAATGTTTTATAGATATGACCTGTTTAGTATCCTTGTCCACTCACTAATTTGGTATATTCAGTTACTTTTCGTACCTAATTTTATGGCTAACAACACACTTTTTTATATGGCAAAGGAAAGATCTGGGCGTGAAGGGGTTAAGCCACTGGATAGAAATAGCATAAAGTACACAATTCTTTACCTTACGGGTCGGGGAATGCATGACAGGGGCCGGAGGAGATGGAGGGCCACGTGGCACTTTCTTGTTGATCCTGAAAACAACACATCAGTTATTAATGGTCATGCCACTCACCGAATGTCTTGAAACTAATTGGACAAGTTAACATGTAGGCCAACTGGTGCATTGTAAAAAGAAGTGTGGTGCGGTGATAAAGAGAAAGAGAAATGTAAGGAGGCAGTTGATTAAAAAAAAAGATATTAATTCATTAGATCACAAAGATGAATCAATCTGAAATCTCTGAAGCAATATAGTGATTCTTTTGTTGTTGATGTGGTCTAGCATCTTGATCTCACTGCTACTCAGAAAGGCTCATCACAAAAATGGCAAGATAACTAAACACATCCACAACAGCCGCTGTAAACAACTAGTTAACACTTTATATGGCCATTGAAATTACAGCATGCCTTCACATGTTTGCAAGGTACATATAAAGTAGTGCAACTGCAATTGATATAGAATAAAGAATTTGGGAGTCTTTACGGGAGTCAAAAGGTTCATGAGAAGAAACGTGATGGAGAAACGTGAGGGAGGGAAAGTGAGGAGAGAGACAGAGTCCTCAGGGGAGAATAAGAGAGAAAAGGTCTTGGCAAAAGAACAGCAATGCTAATCATTGGAATTGATGCTCCAGATCCTCCTCTTATTGCCCTTGAGAATTATTCAAATAAAACTAATGGAATCACGAGAAATTACTTTCAAGCACAACTTACTTGAACTTGGGAGGCTCCATGGGGTCCTTGGGCTGCTCCACCATGCGGATGACCCGCTGCGTGGCGCCAGAGTTGAAGGAGACGCCCTGCTGCGAGGGTGTGTACCGGATGTACTGCGCCGGGCCCTGCTTCTCAGCGCACCGCACAGGCATGGCCGACGAGATCTTGCCCTGAACACATGGCATGGGATTAAGTCACACTTCTTGAAGTTAATCGGATAAGTCACACTTCTTTAAGTTAACACAAAAAAATGTATTGTATTAAATGCCTAAATGAACATGTTTATTAAATGTTTAGTGGAAGGCTGTCCTCTAGGAAAGCATTACTGTATTCCGCCTCCTTGAAGTTGTCTTTCCCTCAGGTGAAGGCGGCAGCTGAGAGACTACTCCACTTGTAAGGTTTGCCAATCTAGTCTGGACACACCAGCCATTGTCTACACATCACCATACAGTCTCAGGTCTCCTACATTTAGCAATAAATATTTACCTTGGGTTTAACAAAATTTGAACTATAAAACAAATATAAAAGAAGGTATGTGTGTGTTAGTATGGGTATGCTTAGCTATATAGTCCTATATGTAGACACACATGCATAAACATATGTCTATACATTATGAAAATGTAACAAAATATATAGATAACTACGTAGAGCTAAAAATAATAATGTGCAGTAGGCTAAGTGGATGAATGTGTGGAAAAGAAGAAAATAATGTATTACTTCCACGTATGTGAAAACAATATCAGATAATTTTATAAATATGCCCTATTTTTCTTTTAAACTTTGTTGTAAAACTTGATAATTTTTGTAATATCCAGTTTTCAGAAAGAAATTTTTTTTAGTAGAATTTATAACATGTGATAATAAATTTAAAAAAAAAAATTCACATATTTAGGATGAGTAAGCTACAAGTTGTGTTGAGTATTAGTGTGAACAAACTGCTGTGTTTCTTTGTGTCCCCCCACGTGTGTGAGAGAGCCTTGTGTGTGGGGGGGCCTTAACAAGCCTGTGGTGCGAGGAACAGGCTGAGACACCGGGCCTGGGAGAGCCAGGTGTGAGGGCTGCCCACCTGCGTCAGCTTCTCCAGGGCCTGGCGGGTCTTCTCGGTGGTGTCCTCGATCTCCTCGGTGGAGGGCCGCTGCAGCTCCGGGTCGTCCTCCGAGGTGATGGACGAGGGCAGCAGGTCCGTCAGCTTGGAGTACACAATCTGGGAAAGCAAAGCAATGGCATTCTTTAACCCCTTGAGACTCGGCGCATAATTTCCATTGTAATTTGGGTACCATTAGACAATTTTTTGTGAATATAAGCAATGTTTTATATACTGTATGACCTGTTTAGTATCCTTTTCGACTAGCTAATTTGGTATATTTAGTTGCTTTTTGCAATTTTATAGCTAATAACAGACAATTTTATATAGCAAAGGAAAGATCTGGGCGTGAAGGGGTTAAACACAGCCTGATAATAACAAATGATCCAGGAAGATGAAAGGCGACTCATAATCTCCGGTTACTGCCGTTAACTAGCCACTCAATACTGAGATCAATGAAATAATCATTGAAGTTGAAACAATAGCAATGGTCTGGTGACACAGATGGAAAAGAAATTGAGGAATCTGGGAAAGAATATGAGTTAAGTTATCAAACAATAAATGGCTGAAAAGGAAACGTACAAGGCAAAAAGCTATGGAAGAAAAAGGGGTTTATTTCTTCACAAGTTTAACTAGTTGCAAAAATCCTTATCAAATAAAAGATAAATGGAAAGATGAATATTTGAGCCACAACAGGAAGCAAAACATCCTTGTGGTATGAAAGGAAGGAATAATTAGGCCGCTAGCGACTGTTATCAATATCCTCCACTGGATAACAATGTGTCACTAGGTGTATTGGTTCACCTCACTTATGCATTGCTATCTTTTGAGTTAGTTGCAAAACAGAATGAATAAGTGTAAAAGCACAGATGAATTGCATGTCCTCCATACAACACATAATGGTGAAATGGCAACAATAGGAGAAATATCCCTAAATTAACAAAAATGTGATGTACGTACAAACCTCTCATATTCGGACTAATTGGGCCAAGGAGTGGTCCGAGTAATGCAAGGATCCGAATAATGGGGGGTGATTATATATGGGGGGATATGTAAGGAAAAAAAAAAGAAGAAAAAAAAATCTAGGTGTATATATTAGCTAGGAAATTTTGACCCCTTAAAAAAAAAAAAAAAAAAAAAGGTCCGAATAATGTCAAAGTCCGAATAATTATGAGGGTCCGAATACGAGAGGGTTTACTGTACAGGCAGCCATTTCCCGGTGTGAGTACAAGTGGCGGCCTCACCTTGTCCTTGGCGTGGCCCTGCCTGGCCAGCACATCATACTTCACTTTGCCCTTCTCATCCAGCTGCACGGCTAAGGCATTGTTGCCAGTGGACCCGCCGCCGCCGCCTCCTCCTGCCCCGCCCCCGCCTCCTCCTCCGCCGCCTCCTGAGTCTCCGCTGGTTGCCTTGCCCATGCCCAGGGGGTACTGGGCAATGTGGCACTCAGGAAAGGCACCTCCATCACTGAAATCCTGGAAAGATACAAGAAAATTTGGAATTAGGGGAGAACCTATCAGGTGCCTAGAATTGAAATGGCACAAGCGCCACTTTCTAAAAAAACCACCGCTCCCTTTCTAATAAAACAAACCCCATTACAATATCTTCATTTGTTGCTGATTTACTTTGAAAACACTTTAGGTGCATTTTTTTCATTGATAAAAAGTGGCGCTTGTGCCGTTTCATATCTTGATTTTCTTAGATTAAACTTTAAGCGCGTTTTTCTCAGTTTTTTAAAAGTGGCGCTTGTGCCGTTTCAATTCTAGGCGCCTGACATCAACACGTCCTATAGAGGAGCATAAGTGATCAAATCTAAATAACTTCCACCAACAACTCATTCCTGAGAAAAAAACATTATGAAGCTCTACTGCATGAAATTATTAACCATAGAAATTATATTTTCTCTACTGAAATGCAATTCATGTTTACTGTGTGATACAAATTGGAAATATTTAAAACAAATTAAAAAATAAAAGTATTCTGTCTTTTGTGTCCATGTCATAATCCAAATAAATATATTCATAATTCATTATACACGATTAAACCCTATAAATGAAACTCATATAAACAATAATTTAGTTCAAGGTCTTTCAAATAACAGAGCTGAAGAGACATTGATGCTATTGGTCAACAAACATTAGAATGATTCATGTTACAAACAAGCATGTATGACACTCAGTTATAACATGTTCGATCATGGTCATGTAATATTCTGCAGATAACTGAATAAAGTGTGTCAACTTGTCAGGAGGAGGACTCACGTCTTGGGAGCGCGGCAGCCAGCCCTTCCTGTGGCCGTAAGGGGGAGCCGCCCTTGAGGCTGTGACCAGGGCCTGCTGCTGCTGCTGCGCCTGCTGCTGCCGCCGCCGCCGGTCGTCATGCTCCCGGTCCCACACCGGGGCACTCACGGGAGGAAGGATGCTGAAAAAAAGGTAATCTGTAATTTTATTTTTTAAACATGATATAACAAGGAGCTAAACTCCTCCTTTTATATGCACACTTCATAATGTACTCTGGAAGATTTAAGAAAGTTCAGACAGCAGAGACAATTTACGGTATCATTTCGGTGTTGGGCTTTCAAAAGTCCTTAGATTCTTACCTACATCATCGTGTAGATTTAATCATTCTGAGTATTTTGCAACTCATTTCCCATGACGCAGTTGAATAATAATGGTGTTGTATGTAATACCAAAAATCTGCCGTTATTTCAGCCAGAAACGGTTAAGTTAGATTACATCATATTAAATAAGGTTAGGTTAGGTTAGAGGTGGGGTTTGGTTCAGTAAGAGATGACAGCAAGATAAAAAAGAAAATTATCAATACTACGGAAGTGCGATGCAGAACAAGGTTTGCGGGGAACATTGATTTCCGACAAAAACGAGTGCCAGATTCATTCAAAACACATCAAAACTATTCAGGAAAACTAAGTTTCGGCCTCGAAATCAATGGTTGCCCAATAAAGAAAATTTACCAATAATTTTATCTTTTTCTTGATATCATCTGTTACTAAACCAAACCCCATCTATCCTATCCTAACCTAATCTGATTTATCAGATTCAACCAAACTTCAACGTTTCTGGCTGCAATAACGGTAGATTTTCGGAAGTACATATAACACCGGTAAAATTGCAGTTTAGTACAATACTTCCTATTGACCAAATCTCTCCTAACACAACTGGGAGGGCTGCGCCCCCTCCCAGACTCCCCCCGCTAGTTAATTAACCTAGCCGGGGCATTTATTACATAACCAGTAAATATGCAGTTTCAACCAATACACCCTATTGACCAACACTCTTCTGACATGACTGGGGGGACTGCGCCTCCCCAGACCCCCCTGCTATTTAACTAACCTAACCTGGGCAATAATCACGTAACCTAACCTTACTGGGGGGGTAGCCCCCCCGAGACCCTCCTTGTGTTAGAAATGCTGCAAATTGTCACATGTACACGTTGAGGACGGATATATTTACCTGCCTTGTAATGCATTAAACTGCAGTAGAACCATAACGCCATTATTATTCAATTGCGCCATGGGAAATGGGTATCAAAATACTCAGAATGAAGAAATCTACACGGTGATGTAGGTAAGTCCTAGGACTTTTGATAGCCCTCTGCCGAAATAATACCACCATTGGTCCTTCATAAGGTAGTAAACGAGATTAGGCAGGGTCACTAAAACGAATCCTAACCGAAAATGGGGTAAAACTGCAGTTTAGTACAATACTCCCAATTGACCAATACTCTCCTGACATAATTGGGCGAGCTACGCCCCCCCCCCCAGACCCCCCGCTAGTTAACTAACCTAGCCTGGGCATTGATCACGTGACCTAACCTCGCTGGGGGGGTTTCGACCCCCGAACCCCCTTATGTTATATTTAATTTCCGACGGGTGTTGTAGGGGGTTAGAAATGCTGCAAATTATCAGATCTACAAGTTAAGGACGGTTATAACTACTGTACGTGCCTTGTAATGTTTTAAACTGTAGTAGCACCGAAAAGGGTAATCCAGGTGGGAGATCTAGGCAAGAAACTCGCGTGAAAAATCCATGCAAGCCCTCCACGGTAACACCCAACACCACTTGCACACAACCCACAAGGCAAAGCAAACTGCGTTACTCAACTTATATTATACGACAAACACCCAGACAGCCTCATCATAACCCTTATAGTGTGTACTCAGTGACCCAAGGAAGTAAACATTGTGCCCCAGTAACCAGAGATCTTTAACCCGTCACTGTCTGTCACTCAACTCCTTCCTATGATATCAAGCCACAACAAGCACTACAAGCATCCTTACTACCCTATATCGCCCTTATGTTCTGCCCCAGTAAAGTAATAATAAGGAAACCAACAGGGTGGCGGGAACTCACTCTGCCAGGGACACCATCTTTGTTGTTGTTGTTGTCTGAACGAGGCCATGTGCGCTATTTTATTTATTTCTTCCACCTTCTTCTTCTTCTTCCATCATACATCATGGTGAGGCTAAGCTAGTGAGGGAAAATTAGCATAAGAAACTAGCTCAATATTTAGATCTCTTAGAATTAGATAATGAGTTTCTGAATAGTTGGCTAATTCTCTGTTCCTGTTTTGTCTTGGTTTTTGTTTCGTATTGCTATAACTCTTACAAGGGTAGAAGAACATGCTATAGATCATTAGAAAGATCTATAGCATGTATACGAAATGGTATCAATCATCACAATAAGTGGGAATTATTATAAAACATTTTATACACGTGTACATGACAGGCTTCGTACGTCGCCAGCCATGGGACGAGGCGAGGTGCTGGTTCTTTTAATATTCTGATTATACTTTTACTCATTTCCTTTCTAAATATCAACTGAGAGACGAGGAAAGCAGACTCATATTTCTATTATATAAGGAAAATTAACATCATAATAGTACTATAGTGTTAACAGTTTGCGTACCAGCCATCCTGTAACGCGGGCTTTTCAACCTTCCAATGTGCCACAAGCAGCGGGACAGCCACCTCATCCCTGCTGTCTGCTTGTGATTTCCAAATTCCACGATACCAAAGTAGAATTAAGTCTTTCAAGAGAGTAGTATCAAGACACCTCCTGAACAACCGTAGAAAACACTACCGTAGATAACAGTAAAGTCGCCACCTGCAGTCATGTCGCCAGCCGCCATATATTACGAATTATAGCATCACTACTGATTTTTATGTGCCACTGAAGATGATACACAGTAGTTTATATCATGACTGTATAATCTCCCCTGTTTCAGCGTTGTTTTATGCTTTGTAGCTGCAAGTATATACGGTTTCAAATTTCACTACGCGGTTTTTTTTCGGGCGACGACGACAGCGGTACGACAATCAGTAAATAAACACTAGATGGCGACTTGACTGTTGGTAGCCACTTTGTAGGTATTTTTGTAATTTGTTCATTTATAGCCCTAATATGACACAGATGAAGACACAAAATGACACAGACTCTCCAGATAGCCCCTTCTAACTTTCCTGAAATCATGGATGTAGAAATCTAACTATTAACGCCACCACACTTCTGTAAACAGAAAAAAAAGTTGTCCTGGCGACTTTACTGTTATCTACGGTAAAGTCGCCAGGACAACGTTTCTTTTTTATTTACAGACGTCTGGTAGGGTTGATACTTACATTTCTACATCCATGATTTCAGGAAAGTTACAAGGGGCTTTCTTCAGTGGCACATAAAAATCAGAAGTGCTGCTATAATTCGTAATATATGGCGGCTGGCGACATCAATGCAGGTGGCGACTATAGTGTTATCTACGGCAAAGTAACTTATACCATATAATGTATACTTTGATCTACGGTACATCGACCAACCCTCTTTTGAATTTTTTTGTTTTTGTATATATCGATTTATTTATGCCATCCATCCCTACCTAAGATCTCTCACAAGGGAATGGCCGCGACAAAAGTCTTCCATTACTCCTGTCCTTGCATTCCTTCCTTGCACTCTAATCTCATCATTCTTCTCTCACCCTTTTCTCTTACCTACTCTAGCACTGCGTCTTTCAATTTCACTGAGGTCGTCTTTCAGTACCCACCGCATCGATCCATTACACTCATACACACTCTCTTTGTCATCTCACTTTTTGCTATACTGTATGGTACCTGGAACTGTCGCCGATAGGAATTCTCGCCGCCGTGTTCTGAGTGTTCCAATTCTTGATATTACAGGACCCAATATATACATTTAATCAAGTTTTACCCGCGTTTCTGCATTCAGGAATGAAATACTATCGTTAGCTTGATCAGTTAGGTTAAAGTTAGGTGCCAATGTCCAGGTTAGGTTAACATTTCCACGTCGGCGAGAGTTCTAAGTTGGTGTTTCGGCGAGAATTCCCATCGGCGACAGTTCCATAAACCTACTGTATATGACCCAACAACCTTAAAGTGTTGCGCTATCCCCTAAAGCACTCCATATTTAATTTCTTCACCTTTACTTGACATACCAAACCTGCTGTAGCTATAGAGGTATTACACACTTTCTTCATTTTATTACCTACAGTTTTAATACTTTCACCATCCACTCTTCTCAAGCTATCCTTCACTATACATACACTTTACCGAGACTGGCAGTAATGAGAGAGAGGCATTTTGTGTTATGCTGTTCTGCCTTGGGCCCTATGATGTTGGTAAAAATCCGGAAAATAAAAAGTAATAAATCTAAATTCCCTCAAGAACACTCAAATAAAGATTATGTATCTTTATATCGCGTATTGGTTCCCCTTGCCTTGCGTGGCTATCTTCTATCTATCTAATATCTACTATCTATCTATATCTATCTATCTATCTACTTAGTGTTATCTACGGCAAAGTAACTTATACCATATAATGTATACTTTGATCTACGGTACATCGACCAACCCTCTTTTGAATTTATTTTTTCTGTAGGGGAGAGCGGGGCAGGTTGCATCGAGGGTAGGTTGCATCATTGCCTCTAACTCGCATGTTATCACACGTACATCGTCTTAATACTACTACTACTACTACTATAACCTACTACTACTACAACTACAACAATAATAATAATTAAAAAAGTTAATGCGAGTTAGAGGCAATGATGCAGCCTATCCTCCATGCAACCTGCCCCGCTCTCCCCTATAGATCGATTTACCTACCCTTTATTTCCTACCCTTACTACCTCCTCCTCCTGCATGTTTACTTACCTGTTTGTATAATCACCGGATTGAGTCAAGCTCATAATGTCCCGTCTTTTAATGACAAATCATCATATATATATTTTACAAAATTTATAAGTACTGCTTGCCCACGCCACTCCCTCTGGAAGTGCATTCCATTGACCTATTGCTGTTTTGGAAACTGAAATTTTGCACTTCCTTCTCATCTTGTTTCCTCCTGTGTCCTCTCAGCTTTGGGTCTGATACATCCATTTTTATTTTTTTTTAGTGCACTATATTCATGTCGCCTCTTATCCCTCTCTCCTCCAGCTTGGGTAACCACAACTTCTTCAATCTTTCTTCATATAACATTAAGAGTAAATCTACCTGTCCCAGGTGTTAACTCGGATTTGGCACAGTGACAACTATGAGTAGCCTTTGTTACAATACTAAGATGAGTTTGGTAAAAGAAGCCCAATTTTTTCAGCACGACTCAATCTTTTGGACAACATCCTTATGGTATCTCGCATTTTTTAGTTTGTACTAAAATATTCAGATTATTGAATTGAAGATTGAATTTTTACATGAAATTCATATTTTTTTTCAAAAGAGAGATGGCACAATAAATACTCAGCCACTTACTTTGTCCTCTGCTGTCCTATGGCTGAGCTCAGTGCCTCACCGGTGGTCTTGCCTGGCGATGGATAGGACAAGAAGCAAAGGGTCATATGAATTGCCTCTCCTCTGCCCAATGTTGATGTAGTCATTATGTTCATTCTAAAAGTCATATACGTTAATGCTATACACCACATATTACGGGAGTTTATTCCATTAGTCATAACTCTCGCATCAAAAGAGCTATCTAAACTCATTTTTTGATATCTTTGTTTCAAAAGCAAAAGACTATGTCCTCTGGTCGCTCCTTGAGGGAAAATGCCTCTTGTTGCTAGGTGAAAAAAGTCCCAGAGTTATATTCGTAACACTTGAGTATATTTTGTACATTTCTCTTAAGCTCTTCCATCTTCCAATAACCAAGCTGGTTGAATCTCTTCTCGTAAGTCAAATCCCTCACGTCATGTAGCTAGTTGTGTGGCTTGCTTCTGTACTTTTTCTCTCATTTGTTGCATCCTCTCTGCTTCTACTTTGTGATGACCATGCCTGTGTTGCCAGCTCCATTAAGAATACGAACCAGATCTAAGTAAACCACAACACAAACAGGTTAATATCCATGTATGCAAATGTCCTCTTTAGCTTCCCCATCATGTTTATCTTGTGCTGATTGCTGAAATATAATTAACATGCGGTTGATTCTAAATTGCTGACTATGACAACTTCAAGGTCATTCAAGGTCATTCGTGGCTGAGCTGTTGCGGTCGCCCAATGCACTCTTCCCATAACAGTCATAACCTGAGTTCCTTTCTCATACATGCATGACTTAGCAGTGTTCCATTTTAGTTGAGAAGCTATTCATTAATCTGTTCTTGCCATCTGTCTACATCTCCCTGTAAGACTGCTATTCCATCATGGTTTCTGAAGTCTCTCCGAAAACAATATTCCACTTGAACCCAAATAATCAAAAATACTATCTGTATAAACTAGAAACAAGTGAGCCCAATACCCCTCGTATTGTATTTATATCTATTCATATACTAGTACTGAAATTATCCATTTATATAACTTACAGGCAAAAGACTTCATAGGTCAAGTATATTTTTGTCCAATATCTGTACTGTATGATGCATAATTAGTGTTTGGTGTATGGACTTAATAGTTTTTTCTTTGATGATTTTTGGCAAGTCCCGGTTTACATGTAAAGAAATACATTTACTGTGTATGAAACAAAAGTTGCAAGAATCCAGGTGAGGAAATACTGTGAAGAAAAAAATGACCTGTATCTTCTTGCAGCACCCCCGCCCAACACTGCACTAGTCTATTCTTTTTAACAAGGTAAAAAATCCATTCTATCTTAAGGTCTCATGCTTAAAATGATGCCTCTGTTTACCTGATAATATGGTTAACTATGCTAAAATACAGCTGAAATTTAGAAGAAGCGTAGTATTCCCTTCTCCTGGCATCAAATATCAGTCAGTAAGCAGAAAGGGGGCAGGATTTTTTGCCTTGTTAAAAAAAAAATAGACTATAGTTCCTCACACCACCGCCCTCAACCCAGGGGAATACTTATCACGTCAAAGGCACCCTCTTCCTTTGACTTTTCTTTTTCACATTGTTCTTTTAACCTTCCTCTGACGGGAAGAACACAACAATCACGTGCGTACATATTATAAGACTTAGTTATTTGTTGAACTTGTGTTGTTCATCTGACTGTTCACCATGATACAATTTTAACAGCAGGCATTCATGTTGTTCATAACCTTATGGAGTACGGCATGGCAAAGAGAGAGAGAGAAGAGAGAGAGAGGAGAGAGAGAGAGAGAGAGAGAGAGAGAGAGAGAGAGAGAGAGAGAGAGAGAGAGAGAGAGAGAGAGAGAGAGAGAGAGAGAGAGAGAGAGAGAGAGAGAGAGAGAGAGAGAGAGAGAGAGAGAGAGAGAGAGAGAGAGAGAGAGAGAGAGAGAGAGAGAGAGGAGAGAGAGAGAGAGAGAGAGAGAGAGAGAGAGAGAGAGAGAGAGAAAAGAGAGAGAGAGAGAGAGAGAGAGAGAGAGAGGAGAGAGAGAGAGAGAGAGAGAGAGAGAGAGAGAGAGAGGAGAGAGAGAGAGAGAGAGAGAGAGAGAGAGAGAGAGAGAGAGAGAGAGAGAGAGAGAGAGAGAGAGAGAGAGAGAGAGAGAGAGAGAGGAGAGAGAGGAGAGAGAGAAGAGAGAGAGAGAGAGAGAGAGAGAGAGAGAGAGAGAGAGAGAGAGAGAGAGAGCCTAAGAAAAAGATTCTATAGATAGTTGTCTTTCCTTCCTCATATTTGAACTCCATTCAGATACATTTTACAGTGTTCGCAAAAAGTATTGGCCGGAAAACGCTAAATAAAGTTATTTGGGTGGGTCAGCGTTGTGTGGTGATTCCCTCCACAGCTCGCGTTTGATCGTACGTCTGGGACCGTCACAGGCTGTGAGAAGTGTATGGGGGATGACATGGCGGCATAAATGTCACACAAGTGCTCTCTGAGCTTCCACAGGAGGAAAGAATGTTACACACTGCTCTCGTGGTGAATCCTCTATTTTCACCCATAACTTTCTAGCCGCAGTATTTTTCAACCCAAGGCACTAGGATGGCCCCGACCAACTTACCCATAGAGGAAAGAGCACGAATTTTAGCCTGGAAAGCTGATAATGTCTCCACTCAAGAAATTGCAATGAGGACAGGGCGAGGAGAGAGGAATATCAGGCGTCTCGTGGTGGCACCGCGGGACCCCCCACCTAACACTGTTCCATTACGTAAACTGTGTTTTGGAAGGCCAAAGACTTGCAAGACCACAGATAGACTCCTGAAGCCAGAAGTATGAAGGACCTGCGGATCACTGCCAATGAACTCAAAATATAACATTCGTTATTGCTGGGAGAGGTTGCTGAACGGACGATGCAACACAGATTGTAGATGGACCTCAACATAGGGGGATAGGGGGGCGGCCAATACTTTTTGCGGACACTGTACCAATAAGTTTTTCATGATACTAATACACATGTAGACCACGTGTAGGTCTCACGGCCTCTCGTAGCTTCCTTATTTTCTTATGTTCTTATGTAATACAAAAACTAATTTCTCCTATGAAGGAATATCAGTGATGAGTATGAGGAAACCGAAGTTCCACATGCATGTACATCATTTGACAAACTGTCATTGGCAGGGTTCTGGCTGCCCTGAGCAAGCTATCCAATACAGGGAGGCAAGGATCAAGATACAAAGAATATGATTCTTTGGACACAATTTATTTTAGAGTGCACCCCATTGAGTATAACAAACAATTCAGGCTGTTGAAAGTTGTCAAATCTGCAGGGCTGACTGTAGTGTGGCCCACTTGTGGCGCCAAGTGGTGCCGCCTGCTCGTATCCACAGTGCCAGGCGGGAGGGAGGAGGTGCAGGGCTCTGAGCCAACCAGACATTTCATGCCATGAACATCACATGTCCACTACACGTCTCCCTCATGCTGCTTCCTGACCGACACACATTCATCACCCCCCCACCAGCCTCCACCACAGGGGGGGTCTAGATGGGGGAAGGGGCAGCCTACACTGGCAGCTAAAACACAAGGGCGGTAACCAGCTGCTCACAACTGCCATGGGGAGAGAAGGGCAGGGAAGGAGGGAGGGATGGGGCAGTTCTACCAAAAATAATAAATCCTAGACCAAGCTTTGCTTGATGAGTCACCTAAATAACCTTATGTACTTATTACAAACAAATGACAGGTAAGTCAGGGGGCAAGATGAACTTGGCACAGACCGCCAGGCCGGGTGTGTGAGGGTTGGCCTCCACGCACGGCTCCATGTGTACTACCACAGAAGAGAATTATAAATAACATAAAAGTGTAAGATTTGATCATTACACATCAATAATTAACTAGTTACATAGATGAACACAAATAAGCAGCCCCAGAGGGTGCCATGACCACAGACCCTCAGTAATACAACTATAAATCTCTTCAAGTGGCAACAACTTTTTATGGGCAGGTACGCCGGTTTTGTGGGTCGGCAGTCACGGCACTCGTCCGGCGCTCCGCCAACGTGAGATGCTTCAAGCAACATCTGACTCGATTCAACACTGCATAGCTGATGCGGGGACAGTCATCACTGGGCTGGTGCGCGCGTGCGTGGCTGAGGGTCGGCAGCAGGAGTAGTGGAGCAGACGTGTTAGTGAGCCGGCCTCCCTCACTACCCCTGCCGCTCACCAGGCAGTTGGCTTACCATAAAGTAAACCTTTTATAGAATATTTATATTTTTACAATAAACCTTCCCCAAAAAAGCAGATTCATTAACTTATGCATTTGTACTTGCTTTTCCTAGGCCCTCAGGGGCAGTGTGCCCCTCTTAGGCCCCCAGAGCATCCTGGTGTCGGGCATCACCACAAAGCCACAGTACACTTCTGTACATAAGCACCATGTACGGCCAGTGGCACCGCCCGACACGCGGCTGTGGCGTAGCACCAAGTGAGACCCGTGCGGTGAGTACGGGCTGAGATCATGGCGCGGCCTCCACCCACCTGACACTGAGAGTGAGAGGCATGAAGCTGGTGAGGGGCGGCCACCCGCCGCCACATGAGCCACGGGTCTGCAGCAGCGGCCCGGGCCCAGGTGCCCGGCGGTAGCATTAGCAGCAACAGCAGCAGGGAGCCTGGGCGGCACGTCAGCGCCACATTTGTACTGTGGTACTGGGGACAGCGTGAGCCAGTGCACAAGTGGCAGTCTAAAACGTGTCAATGACTTCACTGGGCTCTGTCTTAACAGGGGAGATGGGAGTTATCACAGAGTGGGCGGGGCGGGCACGCAGCTCCTCCCGCAGGGCACGCAGCTCCTCCTCCATCACAGACACCTTCTCACGCAGCTGACTCTCCTCCTGAAACAATGGCTTACTTTAATGTTGACAAAAAGTTAAAGTTCTCTTTAATGTACATATTAAACTTGCTGATGAAAAGTATGACTAGGGACATTACTATCAATGAATGTTATATTTGTGCTTGTGACCCTACTGGTACTGGTACTGGTAGGGTGAATGGGAATGTGAGGGGTGGGTGTGTATGATGTGATATAAAGATGTTAGTAGCTACCGTGTTGATGCTTCTTGGGTGGTAGGCCGAGGAGAGTGGGTGTGAGTGGGCAGGAATGTATATAGGAGCAAGGTGTAGTGATTAGTAAGCTTGGCTCACAACTGATACCTCTTGGGTTCAAATCCTCGGCCAAGACTAAATGGGCGTGTCTTGTAATGTGATGTAACTCCTGCATGTAGCAGATAATGGTTACGGGGTGTAAGCTGAGAGGTGACCTAGAAACCCCAGCAGAAGCAAAAGTCTGGCACTCGGTCCCTCCTGTGGCTGAGTGGGGTGTGTGTGCCTAGATCTAGTGGCCTGGTGGTGACGGACAGGGAAAAGAGTTTTGTTCCCACTATTCCATCTCCATATCTATTCTTAAACAGCTTAGACTTGAATTCGCAAATATTCTATGCCTGTACAACTTCTGTAGCTGGGTTATTCCAAGGGTCTGCACTCCTGCACAAATGGTGGTATTCTTTTTATCTCACTCTGCACAGGGTTCTTTGCAGTTTCTTTCCCTGTCCTCTAATAAAGCTCCTCTATCTTTAATCTCTCACAAGCAGATCTTCTCTATTCCCTTTCTCTATTCCCTTCAGGGTTATAATTATGCACTGCTATCAGATCTCATCTTTCTCTTCTTCTAGTTTTGGGATATTTAATCTCTTCCGTCTCTCCTCATAGGGTGGGTCTCTCAAGCTTGGTGCCATCTTGGTGGCTCATATTTGCCTTCTCTTGATCTCCCCTTTGTCTTGCTTGTTATGCAGGGACAACATTATTGCAGCCTAGTCCACCGTGGAGCAAATCATCGATAGGATCAATTCCTTCACCATCTCATCTGAATTATTAAATGTTACTCTTATATTTCTGAAGAGATTAGATATATGTTTTCCCAGTGGTCCTATCTACTTGTTTCCAAGGTGATAAATAATTAATTACTACAGTACTTGCTCTTATAATTTTTTTTCTATTTTGGTTGCATATACATTAATTTTCCATTGAATACCTTCCTTTTACCCTATTACGTACTTATATTCTATGTATTTACCTAGATGTAGCAAACAGAGCCTGAACTATACTTGTATGGCCCTATGGATCTGTAGTTATCTAGGTCTTCCTGTTTAGCCTTACTACAAAGACTAGAAATAGTGCAGGTACAGCACATGACGAGAGGTGATAAACAGACGATAGATATTAAATAAACAAAATAATAAAACACATAGTGTGTGTATATTGGATATTTATAAAAAATCAGAGTTATTTGCGAAGATATGTTCATAAAATATCTTATATGTCAAAAATGCAAGCAATGATAAATGATAAGAAACCTTGATGTGACTTACTTTGCTTTGATGAGTAGGTGCCATAATCTGGCTTTGTAGCTTGGCCACAGTGTGATTGTGGTCCCGCGTCTGTGCCTCCAAACGCTGCTTCAGAGCTGCCTTCTGCCGGTTACTGAAGGCCAGGACGGCCACCAGGTCAGACACCAGCTGTGCCACCTTGCCCGCCGCGGCCCTGTCAGACCAGCCCCGCAACAGCCCCTCAGCCTCCTCCACAGTCTCACCTACAAACAGAGGAAGCAATTATTTTCATGTTCAACATAGAATTGGAGATAAAATCATACTAACACACACACATACATACAGTTTTGAAGAAACATATAATATAAGAATGAAAACAGAAGGGACACAACAAGTTTGATTCAATCCTGTACAAATACAATTAGGTAAGAACATGTTCAATATATCTACCCAAACATTTCTAAAACTTGTTCTCTCTCTTACAACTACCTAGCCTTCTCCCAAACAAAAAAATATATTACTTGAAAACATTTGAAACAATTTGTAAACCATAAAAATCCTTTCTTCGTTAGTTCATAACCCCCAAAAACAAAGAGCAGAAAGATACTTTCAAAAGCGAAGTAAGCCACGAGTCCTTACTGTGATTAGCCAGGGAGCCCACAGAGTCCGTGTCGGAGTCCGTGGTGGACAGCTCCAGCTCCGGGTGCCGCCCACTGGTGTCTGGACTGCACGGCTTCCTTGGCGGCAGGTGGTGGTGGTGGTGATGGTGGTGGTGTTGTTGCTGGTTGTGGAAGTAGTTGTTGGTTTGGGTGAGTTTGCTGACAACAGCATGTGGATTGGAGGGCTGGGAGCATGGCAGTGGCGCGGGGGTGATCTCCCGCTTGATGCAACCCTGAACTGTTCTGCCAACCTGCTGCGGGGCATCAACACAGCCATCAGAACACTGTTATGCAGGTGTATGCCGCATCATTTGTTGTACTGTTATACAGATATTCCTATGATTTAATCTAGATAATTGTAGTACGCTGCAAATGGGATAACTTGAAAGACAATCCATCTAGACCAGCGGTTCTTAACCTGGGGGGCGTGGGTAATTACCTAGGGGGGCGTGGGTAATTACCTAGGGGGGCGTGAGCCAAGAGATGAAAAGGAAGAACTGTCAAGTATTTAACTTGAAGCGCGGCCTTCGCTTGAACATGAAGCTCGGTCGCGAATGTGAGCGAAAAAAGTCGGTACAGAGAAGCGTGGCTGAAAAACTGCGGTGACGCCTTGCCGGGTATCACTAACTCGGTAGACTTTCATGCACTATTATATTTTGTTATTATTATTACTATTATTATTCTTATTTTTATCAGTTTTATTATTATCATCATTATCATTATCGTCATTATTATTGTTGACAATATTGTTATTATTATTATTATTATTATTATTATCATTATTACGTATTACTATAATCATTTAATAAAAATTACCATTACTACTATTATCATTACAAGTATCATTATTAGTATAATTATCGTTATTATTATTATTAATCTGCTGGGTATATACAAGGTGTTTATGAATAATTATGTGCACAATAAAAATGTTAAAAACACGTCTTTTTTTCAGTTTTCTTTCTGATTCAAGATTATTTTGAAATATATTGGTTGAAGGATTGAAGGGGGGGTGGGGGGGGGGGCAAGGCCTAACACGTCTTTTTTCAGTTTTCTTTCTGATTCAAGATTATTTTGAAATATATTGGTTGAAGGATTGAAGGGGGGGGGGGGGGGGGGGGGGGGGGCAAGGCCTAACACGTCTTTTTTCAGTTTTCTTTCTGATTCAAGATTATTTTGAAATATATTGGTTGAAGGTTGGGGAAAAAGTTAAGACACACTGATCTAGACAATAAAGTGGCTAGAGTTACAAAGACGAGACGGGCCTACAAGTAATTATGCATGTATACAATTTTTGAAGCATCTTAAAGGATGAATATGAGCGTGAAGAAATAGGATGCGTCAAGGAAGGTGTTGTGACGGAGCAAAACTGGAATGAATGGACGTAGTTGTGAAAATCATATCGATAAATTTGAGAAAAAGTTCAAAGAATGGGTAAGAAAAGGATATTGATTCTATCTAACAAGAAAGAGTTGACGAATGATGAAAATTTAGAGAGAGAGAGAGAGAGAGAGAGAGAGAGAGAGAGAGAGAGAGAGAGAGAGAGAGAGAGAGAGAGAGAGAGAGAGAGAGAGAGAGAGAGAGAGAGAGAGAGAGAGAGAGAGAGAGAGAGAGAGAGAGAGACCTTTTATGGCAATGCAACACTTGTCTATAAAGAGTCACCACTACGGCTGATGGAAGAGCAGGCAAGACGCAAGATACAAATTATAAAGAATCGAGCAAAGAATCTGTATTTCTTTCTAAATTAATGGAGAACAGTTGACATGGGTACAAGGACAACATGAACTTAACCTTAAATCCTGTGATACAATGGCTTGGCAAACTACACACACACACACACACACACACACACACACACACACACACACACACACACACTTGCAAAGATTTGGGAATAATATATCATAAACATTTCGCATGACAGCCTATGACTAATATTTCCCACCCTCCATGCAGCCGCCACACAACACCGCCGCGTCAGTTTGGACTCACCGCATAGAGCTGTTGGTGCTTGGCGAGGAGGTCGTGGCAGTGGTCCGCGTGGGGCAGTGCGTTGCGGAGGGTTTTGTCCCTGACCTTGGGCGGAGCGAGGGCCACGTTGGGCTGGTAGTGGCGCTCAAACTTTTGGGAGTCTGACATCGGCACCACACGTCCGGGGTCGGCCAGCACGGGCGGCCCCTGACTCAGGTAGGCAGGCAGCGGCGCCGGCACGCTGCAGGCACGTAAGTATATAAGAACATAAGAAAATAAAGAAGCTTCAAGAGGCCGTGAGACCTATACGTGGTAGTTCCTGTTACTTAATACTACCTACTTCCATACACCTTTCATCCCCATCTATGAAATTGTCTAGCCTCCTTTTAAAACTCCCTATTGACTCCGCACTAACTACCTGACGATTGAGTCCATTCCAATACCACCCTATTTGTGAACCAGTTTTTCCCTATTTCCTTTTGAAATCTACGCTTTTCCAGTTTGAATCCGTTACTTCTTGTTCTATCCTTTCTACCCTGCCTATTTATTGTTCTACCCTGCATTACTTCTTGTTCTACCCTGCATATAATGGCACAACAAACACAATGCAGATATATGCATTTGGGGAGGCGGTAGCGGAGTGGTTAGCGTCTCCGACTGGCGTTCTCGGTGACCCGAGTTCGATCCTCGAAGAAACCCTAAACCTTTCTGCACCGTCGAGTGGCCTAAGAACACTCACATGCCCTGCCCATCAACTCAACCTTCGATTGCGAGTGCATCGGAGGACACAGGGGGGCGGCATGAGCCTCTAATCATAGGCGTCACTATAAGAAACCTGCCTGCGCCACCACGGGCGAGGACCAACCATCAGAGCCCTCAAGTGAACCTCCAGAGCCCTGGATCACCACTGCCTACGGACGCTATAGGCACAAATGTAAAAAAAAAAAAATATATATATGTTTCCCAAAGGAAATTAGTAATTCTTGCATAATTTAAGTGTTATGGATAGCAATGCTCTTTTTATATATTTATTAATTAAAATTAATATATAAATTAATATATTAATATATAAATTATAATTTACATCTATACCTGTAGCGCCTGTAGGCAGTGACCTCCAGGGCTCGGATGGTAGGCCCTGGAGGTTCACTTGAGGGCTGTGATGGTTGGCCCTCGCCCGTGGTGGCACAGGCAGGATTTTTATATAGTGACGCCTGTGATTAGAGGCTCATGCCGCCCCCCTGTGTCCTCCTATGCACTCGCAATCGAAGTTAGAGTTAATGGGCAGCATGTGGGTGTTCTTAAGCCACTCGACGGTGCAGAAATATTTCAAGTGGATTTTGGTTCTCATCGGGGATCGAACTCGGGTCACCGAGAACGCCTCTCGGAGACACTAACCACTATGCTACCGCCTCCCCTAAAGTAGACTTATGCCGAGTAGACTTACCTGTCTCTGACGAAGGCCGCGGGCGGGGGCGGCAGCGCCTTGCCGTCCCGCGTGAGCAGCGGCGCGGCCGTCCAGAGCGGCACCTGGGACGCGCACCGCCACATGTACGACAGCATGGCGGGGTCGTAGGTGGCGTAAGGGCTCGGCGCCTCTTCCGCCCGAACCTTCTTCGGCAGATCTTCCTTGGCCTCCACGCGATCCTGCAACACAACACAGAATCAATACAAAAAACTTGAAGAAAGTACATGCAAAGTTTACCTGAACATATATTACGAATAATAATTATATTTATATGAAGGACGTTGTCCTTCAAAACATCCTGGAATGCAATGCGTTAATTGCGGACAGAATCTAATTTTAGGCATTTGTCTTCTCATTCTGCATTGTTTGCCTGATTCTCACCAGCTGGTTAGAGGGGTCGGGTCACCTTGACAGGCAATCGCAGTGTGATGCAAGAACATGAGTTTCTCCGTGAGGGAGGACCAGGTGGCCGCCGCGCCGCCTTCCCAGACAAATGAAGCAACAGAACACTTCTTTACGACCGCCTCGGCTTTACTCTTTATGCCAACTCCCAAAGATATATTGTCTTAGCTATGTAAATTATGTATGTTGGTCTGGTGAATTAGGGTGTTTCCATGATCATTGTAGCTTTTTACAGCCTTGAGAATCTGGCGTGAAGGCAGAGTGTGGCGTGGTGTCCTTCATCCCTCGGGGCGGGGCGCGCCTGCGGGCACCCAGCTAAGTGACTCCACCCTTTCAGGGTACACTTTGATGTAACCAGTTAAGGGGGAATAAAACGCTCGCCTGGAACCTTGACTTTACAATAACCTTGAAGATGGCTCAACCTTGACAATGACTTTGGTCCTCGCCGCCCCCGGGTGACGGCACCAAACCCACAAGGTCCCCCTGGTGAGCAGCCAATGAATGATACGCACTACATTTATGTTTCTTTATATTGTGGTCAATGCAGAACGCATAATGGCATTCCTATACCATGAGAGCCACGCGGTACATTTCCTTGGAATAACACATCTCTCAACGTAATTTTATTTGTGTGTATGTGATGACGCTGGGATGCCGGGCCGATGCCATAACGGCGGCGGTATTGACACCGAGGCGAGGGGTGCGCGCTGGTTCCCTCGAGCCAGCTGGCGAGTATGACGAGACGGTGAGGCGACGCACTGGTATCCGTGACGTCACTGCCCCGCTGCGGACACACCCAAGAAAAGGTCACCCTGGACGTCTGGGCTGCTGCCGCCCCCAACACCAGACACCCGCACCCCACGCACACGCACACGCACACACTGTAATTTACATTATTGGGGCCATTACGGTGTTTCACTGCAGACGTCAGGTGAGGGCTTGAAACCTTACCTGTGTTTCTCCCCTCTGAACTGACTCTCTCTCTCTCTCTCTCTCTCTGTGTGTGTGTGTGTGTGTGTGTGTGTGTGTGTGTGTGTGTGTGTGTGTGTGTGTGTGTGTGTGTGTGTGTGTGTGCGTGTGTGCGTGTGTGCGTGCGCGTGTGTGCGTGCGCGTGTGTGCGTGCGCGTGTGTGCGTGCGCGCGTGCGTGCGTGCGTGCGTGCGTGCGTGCGTGCGAGAGAGAGAGAGAGAGAGAGAGAGAGAGAGAGAGAGAGAGAGAGAGAGAGACGCTTCAAGGCGAGGGGTCAGGCAAGGCAGCTGGCTTCTCTCCGCCACAGACAGGTCCTCTCCCTTGGGTTACCTGCTCCCACCCGCTTCCTTCAGCAGTGACGGGGTGGAATGTGTAATATCACCTTCCTTCTGTTAGCCTCCACGTCTGCCCTGCCCCTCTTTCTCTTCCGGCAGAGGTACCCCCCTCCCCTCCCCCACTCCATATTCCACGTGTTTCGCAACTGCGTAGAAACTGCCGCTGTTAGAATAGAAAGCCTCGAGTAAGCAATGCGGGAATCGATATTTCGCTTTAAATTTCATGTTCTGTTTCAAAAAGAAGCAGAAATCTGTGTCCTGGCCCTGTGCGGCTGTGTTGGCGTAGTATGGAGGGGGCAGCACCAGGCAGAAGGCAGCGCGGTGGCCTTGCAATGGTCCCACGTGGTCCCAGCAGCGAGCACCACAGCGAGACCGTACCAGGGACACGGACTGAACGACATACGCAAGACATGCTGTCGTCTGCACCTCAAGGTCACCCCATTCCACCACAGTGCCAGACCAGGAGTTGCACGAAGATAGATACACGGAAAGAAATATCGATTGCATTCGTGGCGGACAAGTGTTCGGGCGATTGCATATTGACTGTCTGCGGCAGGGTGCGGGCGGGATGCGGAGTGGGCGGGAGGGCCGGCGTGGGGAAGCGAATGGCGCCGCGGGTCACAGGGTACAGCGGCGCCATGCCACAGACAGACGGCGCTCAGGCCTTCGTCTGAATACCACCACAAGACTCACGTTGACCCTCTTGTTTCACCTGCGTGTTAGCTGTATCGGGGACCGTCATCCTGCCTCCCACCCATTAGTCACGTCTTGGCCTCTGTGACGTAATAAAGGCTGGGTGGTGGTGGTGGCGGCGGCGAGACACCACTGGCTACCCGTTACGTCAAATGGTTCTGGCTTATCACATAGGCTTGTGGTGGTGATGGCAGCGGTTGACCTCTGCCCGCCTAATGCGTCCACCGGTAAAGCATAGGAGACCATCGCATGCG
>JACEEZ010004406.1:292122-302122 GCA_016584305.1 Chionoecetes opilio | reverse complement strand
AAATGAATACTTGAAGCAATAAGGAGTTACATTGAAGAGGGCGAAGTAAATAAGTCGCAGAAAAAAGAGAAGCGATGAGGATGTGATGAAGGATGGCTTTCCAAATAGAGCAACAAAAACGGTAAAATGCACCAAGATATGAAATAGTGTCTTAAAAAGTTATCTAAATACTGAAAGATTTGTAAGATATAACAAGAATTAAAATACGGGACACAGCTAAACACCGTCTCTCTCTCTCTCTCTCTCTCTCTCTCTCTCTCTCTCTCTCTCTCTCTCTCTCTCTCTCTCTCTCTCCAGAATTGTTATTAGTCACAAAAACGCCGCCAGCTCCCATGTGCCAACCCTCAGGTATATTTATCGTGTGATTAATTAACCTGGCCAGGTCTTGGGGCTCTGTTCCTCCACCTGGCGTTGACTCGTCCCTCCGCTCTTCCCTTCCCTTCCCTTACCATCTTTCCCTTCCCTTCCCTTCCCTCCCAAACACTCGCTTCCTCAATAAAAACCTTCATAACCACAAACTAACGACTCATTCTCTCATCTTCGCCGCATGTGTCCCCTACCACTGGCTAGCACAGACGCCCTCCCGCTGCGGCAGAGGCGAGGGTTGCGCGGCCATGGCATACCAGCATTACGAAGGATGACGAAGCTAGTGGTGGCGAGTGGTAATAGTGATGAGCTAGGCTGGTGTTTGGGGGTGGTAGTGTGGTAGACAGGGCAACATACGGCAGGTTATAAAGGGGGCGAGTGGTAATAGTGATGAGCTAGGCTGGTGTTTGGGGGTGGTAGTGTGGTAGGCAGGGCAACATACGGCAGGTTATTGAGTGTGTTCCAGAGGTGAAGTAGGCGTCGTAGAGTTATTGTACTATTGATCAAAGTCGTGTGTAGGGTGAGGTGGTAGGGGTGTATTAGAGGGGTGCACCGTGAGCTATGGGGTGTAAGTGTAGGGGGTGAGAGTGTAGGGGCGTGGCTAGGTAATGTTGAGGGCGTGGGTGTTTGGGGGGGGGGAGAGGGGGAGTATGGGTAGAGGGGGTAATGATGGATATTACTAAAGGGAGGCCTGACATACCTCACCCTCCATGTCTGTCTGTCTGTCTGCCTCCCTCCCTCACGCTTACCGATATTAATCCCTTATACTCTATCCCTTCCTCACTCAAAGTAATCCCCCTCCAATCCCCTACCAATCCCTCTCAGACTAATCCCCCTCCAATCCCCTACCAATCCTCGGTCTTCTCTCTCTCTCTCTCTCTCTCTCTCTCTCGCTCTTGTCGCGATAACCACGTCATGTATTCCCTTCACCTCTACTTTTCTTGCCACTCCCTCCCTTCACCCCTCCCTATGCTTACTCTTCCATGCTACGCTCCTTCCCTTCCTCCCTCCCTATGCTCCCCCTATGCTTACTCTTCCATGCTACGCTCCTTCCCTTCACCCCTCCCTATGCTTACTCTTCCATGCTACGCTCCTTCCCTTCACCCCTCCCTATGCTTACTCTTCCATGCTACACTCCCTCCCTTCACCCCTCCCTATGCTTACTCTTCCATGCTACACTCCCTCCCTTCACCCCTCCCTATGCTTACTCTTCCATGCTACGCTCCTTCCTCCCGTTTCTTGTCATCTATGCTGTTTATTTCCTTCGCCATGACCAAGCGCCTGCCGTCACCCTCCTTTCAGTGGAACCCTCTCTTCTTCTTCCTTCTTCTTCCTTTCCTAACTCCCTCCTTCCTTGCTCTCCCTACCTCTCTCCTTTCTTGCTCTCCCTTCCTTGCTCTCCCTACCTCTCTCCTTTCTTGCTCTCCCTACCTCTCTCCTTTTTTGCTCCCCCGGGCCGCCAGAGGGTGTCGCCCGCCCTCCCCAACCCCATATCTGGTGTGGCTTGAAGACCATCTACTTTGCTTCATCAATCACCACTTCCCCCTCTCTCCCTACCTATTCCTGGCCCCCTCCCCCCCTTCTCTACCTATTCCTGGCCCCCTCCCCCCTTCTCTGCCTATCCCTGGCCCCCCTAACACCCCACCCCGCCGCCCTGACTACCTACCTGACTCCCCTTAACGGCAGGTAGGTAGGACACCCTCGCCGTGTCTGGTGGAGCAGTCATCGTCCCCACTGCCCTATCGCCACCACCACCACCACTACCTTCCCCCCTATTACTAAGGATGAGCCCCTTTATCTACCCATCTACCCTACCTACCTAGTACCTGCCTTCTCCTTATATAGGTCCGCCAGCAACCTGCCACTTCCCGCCTCCCTCCCTCCCTCGGTACGCCCACACCGCGGGCTGCATTACTTACTAAACCCCTAATGTGCTTAACTACTGCAGCTGGGAGGTCAAGGGTGAGAGCTGGCTGGCTGGATGGCTTCTGTGGGTGGTGGAGTACAGGTGGTGAAGACGATATGGTAGTAGTAGTAGTAGTAGTAGTAGTAGCAGTAGTAGTAGTAGTAGTAGTAGTAGTAGTAGTAGTAGTAATAGTAGTAGTAGTAGTAGTAGTAGTAGTAGTAGTAGTAGTAGTAGTAGTAGTAGTAGTGGTGGTGGTGGTGGTGGTGGTGGTGGTGGTGGTGGTGGTGGTGGAAGTAGTGTGGTGGTGGAAGAAGTAGTAGTAGTAGTAGTAGTAGTAGTAGTAGTAGTAGTAGTAGTAGTAGTAGTAGTAGTGGTAGTAGTAGTAATGGTAGTAGTGGTTGTGGTAGTAGTAGAAGTGGTAGTAGTGGTTGTGGTAGTAGTAGTAGTGGTGGTTGTGGAAGTAGTGGTGGTGTTGGTGGTAGTAGTAGTAGTAGTAGTAGTAGTAGTAGTAGTAGTAGTAGTAGTAGTAGTAGTAGTGGTGGTGGTGGAAGTAGTAGTGGTGGTGGTGGAAGTAGTAGTGGTGGTGGTGGAAGTAGTGGTGGTGGTGGTGGTGGTAGTAGTAGTTGTTATCAGTGGTGGAGGTGGTGAGTGGAAGGTGTTGACGATATTTTGTGGTGTTGACTGAGGAAAACAACACCACGACTATAAAACAGAACACATTAACGCGCGCATTGACTCGAATTTTGGTCATAACATACTTTCATAAAGGTACACTCTGATTCACCTTACTACTACTAACTACTACTACTACTACCACTACTACTACTACTACGACGACTACTACTACTACTACTACTTCTAGCACTGTACATACCAACAACATCAACACAAGTACCACCACCACCACGATACGTCCATCATCACCACAAGCGCATCATCATCACCACTCTTAAACAAACGTCTACACACACCCACACACACAGCGCCAAATTCACCCCGCTAAGAATAACCCACTCACCCCTCTCAGTGTTCACATCAAAACACTTACACGTACACACGAGTTCATGTGCGTATGTAGCCAATCAAACCTCACAACTACAACAACTACAACTACCACAGAGAGGCCTGCATCATCACATCCAATTCACTAGCATCACAAAGGGCGGCTCCCATGATGTGTTGGGGGGGGAGGGGGAAGAGGGTTGCCTCCTTGTTAGTGGGGCGCGCCGAGAGAGGGCATGGCCTGGGCGGGGTGACTGACCCTACCACTGACGCCACACACGCAAGCACGCACGCACGCCCACTCAACAGACACACAAACACACACACACAAACACACCACTATCAGCTATGCCTATTCAGCTTCCGTCACCCCCTTCGCCTTCCCCCTCCATCCCCACCCTCACCCCCAGCCCCCACCCCCCTCACCCCCACGCCCCCCCAGCCCCAGCCACCCTCGCACCGCCCATCTCATCAACATAACATGAGCCTCGTAAGGAAACACCTGTCACAAACCTGTCTGAAACGTGAGTCCTTACCTGCCACGCTACCTGCACCCCCCCGCCCCCCCTCCTCCCCACACCTGCCACGTGGAATAGCTCAGCCCTGCCGCACCCCCTCCCCCGTCGTCCCTTAAGGTGAAATATATGAGAGTATCTTGTGTCGCCATCAAAGACTCGCCGCCATGACGCGACCGTGTACAATAATGTAACTTACGAGACGACCCTGTGTGTGTGTGTGTGTGTGTGTGTGTGTGTGTGTGTGTGTGTGTGTGTGTGTGTGTGTGTGTGTGTGTGTGTGTGTGTGTGTGTGTTTGTGTGTGTGTGTGTACGCCACGTCTCCCAATCACAAAGCCGGTCTGGCTACGCTTCATCCTGACAGCGAACTTTGTCACAGTAGTAGTTTCGTCACCCTACCCCGCCCCGCCCCGCCCCGCCCCGATACCCCTCGTCCTTATCCCTGAGATTCTGAATAATCGCCGCCACCACCACCAACACCACCACCCTCGGCATCACCATCATTATTATACGTACACCATAGCTATAATAGTAACGTTTTTTTTGTCTCAAACTGTAATTAACCTGCCCAATTCTCATGTCTCTAAAGCAACAGCAACAGCCACAACAGCAGTAGCAGTAGTAACAACACTGAGATAGACAGGAGACAACATTGCGTCAGCGGAGGGATGCACTGAGGGCGCGTCAGGAGGGCACAGGGAAGGACGCAGGCAGTGTCGGGGCGGCGAGACGACCACTTATCTACGTCACGGCAGAGGCGCAGTAGAGTAATAGTATAGGCTGCGGAGGCCTGACGGGAGTTACACGAAACTGGTGTCGCCAGCAGGCAGGGGGCAGTGCGGGGCCCTGGGGAGCACCGGTCCGGGGGGCCTGATGGGCCAGGGTAGCGGGGCTGTGGCGGCCGAGGGCAGGGTCTGAGGGGGCTGGAGGTGCCCGATCTGGGTGACACATAACCTGACAGACTGGAGAAACTTCAAATAGAATCCAATGTACTTCGACGAGCTAAACGAGGCGGACACACTAGACTGCCCTCAGACATGATGTGATGGGGAGGGGCGCGGCTGGGCGACCACCATAGCCCATTGGAAGGACGGGATAGGGAGGACCTCAATAAGCAAAAAGTCGGCCGGAATACATGAAAGGTTGGATCTCAGGCACACAAACCCAAGTGGTAGAAAAAATGCAAACTGTTTACGGTGCCGAGTTCCGCGCGGACTGGGAACTTCCACACGCGGTTTGAGGGGTCTGGGAGGGCCTGAGGTGTCGGTCGGTGCTCGGGGCGACGATGGGATTAACTAGATTGGACAGGCACGCGAGGATGCGACGGAGACGGTGGCTACGGGCAGGGGAGCTTAATAGAAAGGGGGCGGAGGCTGGCAGGGAAGGAAGGTATGGAGGTGGCAGGCTGGCTGGGGGCTGGCTGGGGGCTGGCTGTCCGCCGTCCCGCCATCACCACCCATTGCTCCTGCCTCACGGTCAGCCCTGTCACATAACTTAGTGCCGGGGCCTATCTGCTTTCCGCCCGCTGCCGACAACTTACGAGCACGGAGGAGGAGGAGGAGGAGGAGAGGGAGGGGGGCGCAGCGGCTGTGGTGGTAACGACGGCAGTGCACACACACACATACATACGTACACACACAAATACACACATCCGCCCCACACACAAAAAAAAGTAATACAGTCGTCTTGTATTCATGCGGCACAAAGGTATGCTAATAGTTATGTTTGTGATGGTGGTTGTGGTCGAGAGGAGCTCAGCGGCGGCAGCATCAGGCGTGGGGGGGGGGGGGGGGGGGGAGATGCAGGACGGAAAAGATGCAGGACGGAAAAGATGCAGGACGGAAAAGATACAGAAAGAAAGAAAGAAAATAAGGCAGCACCATCAGCTTGAGTCACATGGGAAAGTAGCAGAGAGAGAGAGAGAGAGAGAGAGAGAGAGAGAGAGAGAGAGAGAGAGAGAGAGAGAGAGAGAGAGAGAGAGAGAGAGAGGTATGTAGTACAGTACACGTGAATTCCATTTCAGTTATCAATCACAAGTCAAATTTAACAAAGGTAAATCTGAGAGGGAGGGGAGGGATGGGAGAGGAATGTGTAGTGTTAAATGTATAACAGATGAAGAACACTCTAAAATGACCTCAAATTGAATCAAGGAAGGAAGCGTCTTGACATACAAAGCACTAAACACAATCTCGCCTTCGTAAAAAAAATTAAAAAAAATAAAAACCAGCCAGAATAGAAATAAATTAAGCGATAAAGCCACAGATCTACACTCACTAGTACATTAATAGCCCTGATACATGGCTGATTTCATGACAGATTCTGAACATTTACGGCCATAACTTATCTATCTTTTTGAAGCCATATGTGTGATAATAACTGTTTAAATAAATAAATAAATAAAATAAAAAGGGTGAAAAAAAAAAATCCTCAACCTCATCTAGTTCTATCACTTGTTGTTGTTGTTGTTGTTTATTGTTTTTTTTCACTTATGTTAAAAAAAAATCCTCAACCTCATCTACTTCTATCACGGGTTTTTTTTTAATTTTTTTTTTTATACTTATGTTAACCTGTAATAGATGTAAATAAAGTTATAAAAATAAAATAAAAAAAGCCTCACCTCCTCCAGCCTGCCGCCGCCCGGAGTGTCAACAAGAAAGATAACGTTCAGAAAAGAAAGCTAGAAAGATAATGAAAGAGAGAAAGATACCAAAACCACATTTTTCCTTTTCTTAATCTGCTTTCCCCCCAACCTCCACATTGTTCGTGTGTGTGTGTGTGTGTGTGTGTGTGTGTGTGTGTGTGTGTGTGTGTGTGTGTGTCTGTGTGTGTGTCTGTGTGTGTGTGTGTGTGTGTGTGTGTGTGTATATTGCCAAGATTGTCTCCATACTTTAACTCGCATAAAGAAAACATTAAGTAGCAATTAGAAGCAGGTGAAGTGTGTGTGTGTGTGTGTGTGTGTGTGTGTGTGTGTGTGTGTGTGTGTGTGTGTGTGTGTGTGTGTGTGTGTGTGTGTGTGTGTGTGTGGTGTTGTGTTGTGTGTGTGTGTGTGTGTGTGTGTGTGTGTGTGTGTGTGTGTGTGTGTGTGTGTTGCGAGGTAGGAGTCGGGGGGGGGCAGTGGGGGGGCAAGATAAAGACAAGGGAGGTGGCGCCTTGCTGTCGTGTTTGTGGCACCAACGCCTGGCCGACACCTGCTTACTGGACAGTGCGTGTGTGTGTGTGTTTACTGCTGTGTTGCTTGCTTATCTGCTGATCTGTCTGTCTGTCTATCTATCTATCTGTCTGTCTGTATGACTGTTTGACTATCTATCTATCTGTCTGTCTGTCTGTCTGTCTGTCTGTTTGACTATCTATCTGTCTGTCTGTCTGTCTGTCTGTCTGTCTATGTATCTATCTATGTATGTATCTATCTGTCTGTTGTCTGTCTGTCTGTCTGTCTGTATCTATGTATGTATCTATCTATCTGTCTGTCTGTTGTCTGTCTGTCTGTCTGTATCTATGTATGTATCTATCTATCTGTCTGTCTGTTGTCTGTCTGTCTGTATCTATGTATGTATCTATCTATCTGTCTGTCTGTTATCTGTCTGTCTGTCTGTCTCCTTGTTTGACTATCTCTCTCTCTCTATATATATATCTGTCTGTTTGTTTGTTTGACTATCTATCTATCTATATGTCTGTCTGTCTGTCTGTCTGTCTGTCTGTCTGTATGTCTGTCTGTATGTTTGCCTATTTATCTATCTATCTGTCTGTCTGCTTGTTTGCCTATCTATCTATCTATCTGTTTATCAGTTTAATTGTTATCCATCTGTCTGTCTATCTATATATCTATGTCTGTCTGTCTGGCTATCTATCTATCTGTCTGTCTGTTTGTTCGACTATTCATCTATCTGTCTATATGTCTGTTTGGATGTTGGCCTATTTAGCTATTTGTCTGTCTGTTTGTTGGTCTATCTATCTATCTATCTATCTATCTATCTGTCTGTCTGTCTGTCTGTCTGTGCTGAGTAATGCAAACTCGTCTCTTCGTCCCCAATGACCCGGTAACCCATAGTCCCGGAGGCAAGTCACCTCCAAATTACATGTTTGTGTGTGTGTGTGGAGAGAGAGAGAGAGAGAGAGAGAGAGAGAGAGAGAGAGAGAGAGAGAGAGAGAGAGAGAGAGAGAGAGAGAGAGAGAGAGAGAGAGAGAGAGAGAGAGAGAGAGAGAGAGAGAGAGAGAGAGAGAGAGAGAGAGAGAATCTTGAACATTTACTGCCTTAACTCATCTATTTTTTAACCCATTTGTATGCTTAATAACTTTAAATAGAAAAAAATAAAGTAATACGAGAGAGAGAGAGAGAGAGAGAGACCACTAATCAAGGTAGCGTATATTCAGTTATTTACGGCAATAAAAATAAACACCAGGTCACTTTTTCTCACAGTACTAAAATGTCACCTGACCTCCTCCCCCCCCCCCACCCCGTGGCCCTTCACCTGGCGCTCGTTACCTCTCATCATCCCCTGCCAAACTGCCGCCTGCCTCCCCCCACCACTGCCTGCTCAACCCCCACCCCCCCTCCATCCACACCTCTCTCTCTCCTCTCCACACCTCTCTCTCCTCCTCTCCACACCTCTCTCTCCTCAACCCCGACCCCCCCTCCCCCACCACCTCTCTCTCCTCCCCCCACACCTCTCTCCTCAACCCCCCCACCCCCTCCCCCCACCACCTCTCTCCCCCTCCCCACCCACACCTTCCTCCATCTGTCTGGAAGTCACTCACCCGCACATCACCATCGTACCTCCAGGAGTAAACACGCCCACCCCACCACACGGGCGCCCTCCCCTTAACCACCACCCACAGCCGGCCCACCTAAGGGGAACATTCTCCTGACTCGTATATTCCCTCAGGGCTTTTAAGAATGCCTTTAAAACACGTCACAGCGAGAGGTATACACAGAGAGGGATCAAGCACCTTACCGAGTTATTGTGTTGCAGTTTTTAGACTTCAGCTAGACTCACACTGGGCGTATTTGGCCTCACGTATCTACGTACGGGGTTATTTTGGAATACGCGGAAAATCAGGTTTTTACGTTTTTGAGCGTTTTTGATCGTGAATGTAAGTTTTCTTACATTTTCTTAAGTAAACCAAACGTGGAACAAATTTTGAATTTTTCAAAAAAGAAAAAATAACGCACAGAGCTCACGTAATTGTTCCACGTTTGGTTTACTTAAGAAAATGTAAGAAAACTTACATTCACGATCAAAAACGTTCAAAAACGTAAAAACCTGATTTTCCGCGTATTCCAAAATAACCCCGTACGTAGCCATACGTGAGGCCAAATACGCCCAGTGTGAGTCTAGCTTAAGTCTAGCTTTATTTTTAGCGTGTTAGATGAAAGATTAACCCCTTCACGCCCAGATCTTTCCTTTGCTATATAGAATCGTATGTTGTCGAGCCTTAAAATTACGAAAAGTTACTGATTTATACCAAATTAGTTAGTCGACAAGGATACTAAACAGGTCATAGCTATAAAATGTTGCTTATAGTCACTACAAATCGTCTAATGGTACACAAAATACAATGGAAATAACGTTCTGGGCCTCAAGGGGTTAAAACACGTCACAGCGATAGGTATACACAGAGAGGGATCAAACACCTTACTAGTTATTATAAGTTACTATTTACTACTAGTTATCTATTTACTAGCTATTTTATATTTACTAGTTACGAGTTATTTTAGTGCTGTTTTTGAGTGTTAGTAAGATTAAAGAGGCGTGTGTTGTGAAGGGGAAGATCGCCGTCAGGAGCAGTCAGTCCGTCAGGGTGTGGAGGGGGGGAGGAAGGGATTCAGTCAGGGCTCCCATCACGCCTTGCCGCACCGTGACTGAAGCCCCAATCACCCTAATCACGCCAATCACTCTAACAGCCCAATCACCTCTAATTCCACGAGCTGAGACGAGGCCAGGGAGTCCCAGGCGCCGGGAATGTGTGTTTGGAGGTGAGGCAAGAGTGGCAAAGGCGCGGTGGGCAGGAGGGCGCCACAAAGACACTCCGGGAGGACACACACACACACACACACACACACACACACAGACAGACCGTAATAAAAATAGATACTCGGGGATGTGTAAGTGGATACAACAGGACACTAAGGGAGGCTAAGAGACCCACCCTTTTCCCTCCCTCCCTCCCTTGTCCCCCCCCTCCCGCCCTTGCCCCCCATCCCCTCCCCCCC
>JACEEZ010004406.1:279622-282122 GCA_016584305.1 Chionoecetes opilio | reverse complement strand
ATTAGTAATATGATAACGGTATAGCGTCGCCAGCCAGTGTTCCACTTGATCGCCTTGGGAGGGCATGTCGCGTGGGAGAAGTCTCGGGCAAGTTCATCCCCGAGGATGACAGTCATGATGGCGACGACGAGGCTATGGACTCGCAAACGTTGTATAAACCTTGGTCCATATATTCTATATAGACCAAGGTATAAACTATAAGCAGCAGACGAGCAGCGGCGAGTCCTGGGTCTGGTGCCGCGGCGCCACAGCTGCAGATGTACAGCAGCGGCACAGTGGCAGCGGGTGTCCCTGGGCTGCCGCGTACAGCCTGGGCTTCCTGGTGCAGGATTTACTGCACCACTGCAAACATGACCTTCTTGCCATGCCTTTGCAGGAGCTGGCGAAGCAATGCCTGAAACACAACCCCACACGCCGACCGGACCTGCCAGACATTGTCAAAGCGATAATAAATGTGATGGAACAGCTATTGCCGCGACAGCTGAGTCAAAATTTCCATCTCGAGGACTGATCACTGATAACAAAAACATGATTCGCGTGTTCTCGTTAAACAAGATCGGGCAGCTTTAACCTTATTCATTAAATCAGTCCTGATTAGCAGTGAACCAATGCACACCCATGCCATGATCGTATTATTCCCCCGTACACCCCGCCCACCCCCGCCCCACGCTCCCAGCCCACCCCTGCCCCACACTCCCAGCCCACCCCTGCCCCACGCTCCCAGCCCACCCCTGCCCCACGCTCCCAGCCCACCCCACCCCTGCCCCACGCTCCCAGCCCACCCCACCCCTGCCCCACGCTCCCAGCCCACCCCACCCCTGCCCCACGCTCCCAGCCCACCCCACCCCTGCCCCACGCTCCCAGCCCACCCCTGCCCCACGCTCCCAGCCCACCCCTGCCCCACGCTCCCAGCCCACCCCTGCCCCACGCTCCCAGCCCACCCCTGCCCCACGCTCCCAGCCCACCCCTGCCCCACGCTCCCAGCCCACACCCTGCCCCACGCTCCCAGCCCAACCCCGCCCCATGCTCCCAGCCTACCCCTGCCCCACGCTCCCAGCCTACCCCTGCCCCACGCTCCCAGCCCACCCCTGCCCCACGCTCCCAGCCCACCCCTGCCCCACGCTCCCAGCCCACCCCTGCCCCACGCTCCCAGCCCACCCCTGCCCCACGCTCCCAGCCCACCCCCGCCCCATGCTCCCAGCCTACCCCTGCCCCACGCTCCCAGCCTACCCCTGCCCCACGCTCCCAGCCTACCCCTGCCCCACGCTCCCAGCCCACCCCTGCCCCACGCTCCCAGCCCACTCCCGCCCCATGCTCCCAGCCCACCCCTGCCCCACGCTCCCAGCCCACCCCCGCCCATGCTCCCAGCCTACCCCTGCCCCACGCTCCCAGCCCACCCCTGCCCCACGCTCCCAGCCCACCCCTGCCCCACGCTCCCAGCCCACCCCCGCCCCATGCTCCCAGCCCACCCCTGCCCCACGCTCCCAGCCCACCCCCGCCCCATGCTCCCAGGCCATCATCCTGGCCCTGTACCTTGCAAGGTCCTGGTTGTGGCACCGCCGTGGGGCGGGGTCTCGCATGGTGGCACTGGCAGCAGTGATGTCACTGCAACACGCGTGACGAGCCTCGGCGTGACACTGTTGTGCTTGCCGCTGCCTGGCGTCACCTCTTGGTTGTTGTTGTGTGATTCCCCAAATAATCTCTCAGGTTTGATTTGATCGAATATAGTAATTATTTTGAGTCGTATGATAATTCAATATGATGTTCTGTTGTAAACATAAAACTTTTCAGTTGATGTAATATGGATATCAAATAGCATAAGTGAGGGAACAGAGGAGTGTGCGCGCCGTGTTGGGCAGCGTCGCGGCACACAGGCGCTACACTGATTGAAAAAGAAAGTATTTACTAAAGAAAAAGAAGAAGTTTGATTTAAAGGTTTTCATTGTTTTATTCTACTGCTTCATTATCTTTGTTATTATTTGTCATTATCTTTGTTTTTATTTGTCATTATCTTTGTTATTATTTGTCATTATCTGTTTTTATTTGTCATTATCTGTTTTTATTTGTCATTATCTTTGTTATTATTTGTCATTATCTGTTTTTATTTGACATTATCTGTTTTTATTTGTCATTATCTTTGTTATTATTTGTCATTATCTGTTTTTATTTGTCATTATCTGTTTTTATTTGCAAGGCAGAGGTTAGCAGTGATTCACAAGGCTGTTGTACACGCAGGTTTGATATCTTTCTCTATAAATCATGTATGAGAAGGGAGCTAATGCAAGTCTTCTAAACACTAAATAAACGCATGAAAACAAGCTCTACGCCTAGAAATTCTACAGGTTGATTTAATGACACAATTAAAAGAATATCTTACCGTACGTCTCTCTCTCTCTCTCTCTCTCTCTCTCTCTCTCTCTCTCTCTCTCTCTCTCTCTCTCTCTCTCTCTCTCTCTCTCACACACACACACACACACCACAAACATCTTATAGTCCCCCT
>JACEEZ010004406.1:257122-274622 GCA_016584305.1 Chionoecetes opilio | reverse complement strand
AAAACAACAACATAATATATAAATAAATAAGAGAAGACAACTAACTAAAGACCCAGACAGCAAGAAGATACACGTCAGGAAGTGCCGGTGAAAAAGGCCAGACTCTCGACCAACAACTGAACTGAACTCCAGCGGCTCATCCCAGAAAGTATAGCAAGATCAAGTACGGGAAAGGAAGGAGGACCAGATCAGACAGGCGAGGAAGGAGAGAGGGGGGTGTGAGAGCCAGCCAGCCAGCCAGCCAGCCAGCCGACACGAACAGACAGAACTCTCATGCGATTTATTACATCTCGTAAATTGCTAGCACCTAGGCCACCCCCTTTTGCTGCCCTGCCCCCCCTGCCCCCCACATATCTACCCACCCCTCACACCATGTAACTGCGGAGGGAGGGAGGGGGGGAAAGAGGGGGTTGAAGGGAGGAAGTGGGAGGTTTGCGGGGTAGACACTAGACAGGATAGGAGACGGACTAAGAAAGGGGGTGAAGGAGGGAAACAGGTTATATGTGGTGTGTGTGTGTGTGTGTGTGGTGCTCCCTAACGCAACACAGCACCACCACTACTATGACTACTATTACTTCTTCCACCACCACCACTACTACCACAACTACACCTATTTCTACCACTATCATTGCCACTATTACGACCAGTCTATTAGTATGATCAACACCATCACCACTACTACTACTACTACTACTACTACTATCTACTACTATTACTACTACTACTACTACTACTACTACTACTACTATTACTACTACTACTACTACTACTACTATACTATTACTACTATTATTACTACTACTACTACTACAACAACTACTTCTACCATACAATACCATTAAAAAAAATTGTCTTCTTCAAATAAATATTAATGATTCATATGAAACTGAGTCTAAAAAAAACGAGTACACACACACACACACACAATGATATAAAAGCATAACGTTTGTATACATGAGAGAGAGAGAGAGAGAGAGAGAGAGAGAGAGAGAGAGAGAGAGAGAGAGAGAGAGAGAGAGAGAGAGAGAGAGAGAGAGAGAGAGAGAGAGAGAGAGAGGAGAGATCAAAAGAAAGGAAGCCAGTGGATACATACGCCTGAATGGAGGAACAAAATGAGGTTGAAAAAATGAGAGAGAGAGAGAGAGAGAGGAGAGAGAGAGAGAGAGAGAGAGAGAGAGAGAGAGAGAGAGAGAGAGAGAGAGAGAGAGAGGAGAGAGAGAGAGAGAGAGAGAGAGAGAGAGAGAGAGAGAGAGAGAGAGAGCAAATAGAAGGGAGGAAAGGAGGAGGGGGGAGAGGGGTGGAGGAGGGTGGTTTGTTGGCAGTAATAAGTGAAAGAAGAGCAAAAGTGACGAAAGAGATATCATCATGCCATTGTAAAGCTTGGAGATAAGTTACCGAGAGAGGGAGGGAGGGAGAGGGGGCAGGGAGGGAAGGGGGGCAGAGAGAGGGAGAGGGGAAGAGAGAGGAAGGGGCGGGAGAGGGGAGAAGGGGGGAAGGAGAGGAAGAGAAAGACCTGTAAGTGAAAAATATTTATGGGAGAAAAAGAAAATGATAAATACAGATGGAATAGTTATGGGACGCTGATGATCTTTAGGAGACGTATTACAGTCTCCTCTCTTCGACTTCTTCGTCTCCTTTCCCCGCGTCTGTGTGTTGTCTCCTGGCCTCTCTTTGTCCCCTCCTCACACACGCTACTCTCCTCGTCCCCTCTATGCAGCTCTCTTCTCGTCCCCTCAAACGTTCACTCCAAGCACACACACACACACACTCTTTTTGTCCCCTCGTGCAACCCTTATCTCGCCTTTCCCCTCTTTTTGTCCCCTCGTGCAACCCTTATCTCGCCTTTCCCCTCTTTTTGTCCCCTCGTGCGCCCCCTCTCTCGTCTTTCCCCTCTTTTCATCCCCTCACTCCCACGACCACGGGAAGGAAGAAGCCAGCCTCACATCCGCCCCACGCCACCTCACGTCTAGGGAGTTTGAACAAGCTGCCCCCCCCGCCCCCCCTCATGCCCCATCTAAGCCTGTATCCAATTACCTGATAAAAAAAGAGAGTCAAGGTTCCTCTAACGAGCCTCGAGGTGACCCATTACTCAAGCCTGAGGGGGGGGGTTCTGGGGCGGCGGCCTAGGCAGTGCCCGGCGAGGCAGCCCATCACAGGACCTGGTGGTTAGGGCTCATCACACGTCCCTCGCCGCTAACCCAGACTGCCAAGGTTCATAGGCAGTGACGTAGCGGGCATCATCATAATTATCATTACAAGCAGAGGTAGAAGCAACAGTATTAGCAGCGACGACAACAACAGGAGCAACAGCAGTAGCAGCAGCAGCGGTAGATGTAGCAGTGGTAAGCAGCAGCAGCAGTAGCAGTGGAAGGCAGCAGTAGCAGCAGTAGTGGTAGGCAGCAGCAGCAGCAGTGGTAGGACTAGGCAGTAGCAGCAGTGGTAGGCAGCAGTAGCAGCAGTAGTGGTAGGCAGTAGCAGCAGGGGCGGAGAACAACTCATGTGCCAATTATCAACGGCGGCCTCACACAAAAACCTGGGCGGCTTGCGGACGGTCAATGGCAGATTCTGCACGCACGACGCCCCTCCTGACGACGACGACCCGAGACTGAGGAGGTCGTCTGGCCCTTAAACATCTACCCGACGCAGCCCTTCCCTCCTTCCTATCTCCGCCTCATCTACCTCGCCTCTTCCTCGTCTATGGTGTAAGGGAGGGAGGTGAAGGGGTCGGGGAGAGGGAGGGAGGTGAAGGGGGCGGGGAAAGGGAGGGAGGAGACGTAGAGGGAGGAGAGAGGGAAAGGGAGGATGTGGGTAGGCACAAAAACAGGGCATGAGGCTGAAGGGAAATATAATCAAGGGAACCAGATTCGCGAGATGATGGATGATGTATGTGCAATAAATTATAGGGTGGAGTGATAACGTGGTCGACGGAGGGTTAGGGTCAGAGGGGTGGGTGAGTAGCAGGGCGGGTTGACAGGGTTGGCTGGTTGACTGGCTGGCTGGCTGGCTGGCTGGCTGGCGGTGGTATGTGCAAATCAACAGCCGTGAGGGACGAGTTATATACCCTTGGGAAGTTCATCTCATTTCCTAAGTTAATGCCGTGAAGGGAATAATGTAGTGACCCTGACGCAGAAGGAGGAAGGTGAATGAGTCCTCCTACCACGAACAAAAGAAAGTGGAGAGAAAATAATATGAATGTTCGAGTAAAAAAAAATGAAAAAAGAAGAAAAGTAATACAAGTGCTGGATTTTTACCTGTAACAAGAGAGAATACCTGAAGCAGACCTGACACCACCTGCTCGTCTTGGCCTCACCACCACCACCACCACCTGCCCGGCCTGTCTACCTCCACCACCACAACAACAACCTGCTCTGGGTTCTCTTCATCCAGCACCACACTGATACTACTACTACTACTTCTACTACTACTACTACTACTACTATACTACTACTACTATTGCTACGTATACTACTACTACCACTACTTCTTTTACTACTACTACTACTACTACTACTACTACTACTACTACTACTACTACTACTACTTCTACTACTACTACTATACTACTACTACTACTATACTACTACTACTATTGCTACGTATACTACTACTACCACTACTTCTACTACTACTACTACTACTACTACTACTACTACTACTACTACTACTACTACTACTACTTCTACTACTACTACTACTACTATACTACTACTACTATTGCTACGTATACTACTACTACCACTACTTCTTCTACTACTACTACTACTACTACTACTACTACTACTACTACTACTACTACTGAGAAACAGACAAACAGAGAGAGAGAGAGAGAGAGAGAGAGAGAGAGAGAGAGAGAGAGAGAGAGAGAGAGAGAGAGAGAGAGAGAGAGAGAGAGAGAGAGAGAGAGACATATCTACAAACGCATCAATTGGTGTAACTTTACCCCGAGATGAAAAATAAAAAAATCATATCCAATCAACAATGGTGGTCAAAAAGCGGTTCGCGGCGGCACCTCAAGACCCAAAACTCTGCGTCTCTTCCTCCCAAGACACAAGAATCACAATACCCTGCTCCTCCTTCGTCGTGTGAAGGCCTCTACCACAAGGGATAAGAACACAAAGGAGACAATGAATTAAGATGAGTCTAAGGATCGAAAACTAGTGAAAATGTCTTGAACAGGTGAAATAAACACGGGAAGAGTTGACAAGTTTGTTAACGAAGGAGACGAAGTTGAACAGGATCTATGAAGCGATACTAAGCGACAAAGGTCACAAGAAGAAGAACCACCACCACCACCACCACCTCCACCACCACCACCACCTCCACCACCACCACCACCACCACCACCTCCACCTCCACCACCACCACCACCACCACCTCCACCACCACCACCACCACCACCTCCACCACCACCACCACCTCCACCTCCACCACCACCACCACCACCACCTCCACCACCACCACCACCACCACCTCCACCACCACCACCACCACCACCACCTCCACCACCACCACCACCACCACCACCACCACGCACATCCCTCATGCCTCACTCAGGTCTAACTTTTCAATCTCTATTTCTTCTTCCTCTAAGACGGCGGCTTTACACGCTGGACTAAGGAAGGGCGATGATACAAAGTCAGCTTAAAAAGTCCTCGGCCTCCCTATAAGATCCCATTACTCTTCCTTCCCCTCTTCCTCCTTCTGTTCAGGCTTCTCTGTGGTACTCTTCTTCCTCCTTCTGTTCAGGCTTCTCTGTGGTACTCTTCTTCCTCCTCCTCTTCCTCCTTCTGTTCAGGCTTCTCTGTGGTACTCTTCTTCCTCCTTCTGTTCAGGCTTCTCTGTGGTACTCTTCTTCCTCCTTCTGTTCAGGCTTCTTTCTCTATGGTCCATCCACATAGTCTTGCTGCTTAACTTTCACGCCCTTAACCACCACCACTTGCCTCCCTGTCTTCCACCTGCACAACCCTCTTCCTCCTCCGCCTCCTCCGTCTCCCGCTGACACAGCCTACAACCCTGGTCATCCGTAAATCACCACCAAATATACGATGGTGTTGGGCCCGACCAGGGAAGAGGGAGGCAGCAGCCCTTTTTATACCGCCTACTTTAGCTTCAGCCCCTCGACACAAATTATTCGTCCGGGAGGCAATAAACCTTCAGGCCTCCTCCTCCAGTTGTGCGAGGAGGGGTGGGGGAGGGAGGGGTACTGGGGAGGATGGGGCACTGGGGAGGATGGGGGGGGGGCACTGGGGAGGAGGGGGGGATATCATGTGAGGGGAGGGGAGGAGAAAAGGAGGTAGAGAGGATTACATATGCTGAAATCTACATTAACAGTCTCTCTCTGTCTGTCTGTCTGTCTGTGTCTGTCTCTCTCTCTCTCTCTCTCTCTCTCTCTCTCTCTCTCTCTCTCTCTCTCTCTCTCTGTGTCTGGTCCTCACCCCGTCTTTCACTTCATTTTTCACGACGACATAAATACGCCTATTAATGGGTACATAAAATTTTAGTGTCGCCACTCCCGCCGGCCACACCGCGCCGGGGACGAGGCTCTCACACTGGAGTGGCGGCTGCGCGTCACCACTTACCCCAGGACGCATACAGTCTCCTCTCTTCGTCTTCGTCTCCTTTTCCCGCGTCTGTGTGTTGTCTCCTGGCCTCTCTTCGTCCCCTCCTCACACACGCTACTCTCCTCGTCCTCTCTATGCAGCTCTCTTCTCGTCCCCTCAAACGTTCACTCCAAGCACACACACACACACACTCTTTTTGTCCCCTCGTGCAACCCTTATCTCGCCTTTCCCATCTTTTTGTCCCCTCGTGCGCCCGCTCTCCCGCTCTTCCCCGTTTTCTGGCAGAGTATGTGGCGTTTACTCTTAAATTGAACACGTCAGGTTAGGTTACGGATAAGGTAGGTTAGTTTCCCTCTTCTACCTGTTGTAACTTAGCGTGGAAATCACAAAGAGGGTATTTTCGAGAATATCCTATGGTTAGTTTCGGAGCTACAGCCAAGCGTCTTTACTCAGAAACCACATACTCGCATAGAGAACGAGAAACCACATACTCGCATAGAGAACGAGAAACCACATACTCGCATAGAGAACGAGAAACCACATACTCGCATAGAGAACGAGAAACCACATACTCGCATAGAGAACGAGAAACCACATACTCGCATAGAGAACGAGAAACCACATACTCGCATAGAGAACGAGAAACCACATACTCGCATAGAGAACGAGAAACCACATACTCGCATAGAGAACGAGAAACCACATACTCGCATAGAGAACGAGAAACCACATACTCGCATAGAGAACGAGAAACCACATACTCGCATAGAGAACGAGAAACCATATACTCGCATAGAGAACGAGAAACCACATACTCGCATAGAGAACGAGAAACCACATACTCGCATAGAGAACGAGAAACCACATACTCGCATAGAGAAACGAGAAAACCACATACTCGCATAGAGAACGAGAAACCACATACTCGCATAGAGAACGAGAAACCACATACTCGCATAGAGAACGAGAAACCACATACTCGCATAGAGAACGAGAAACCACATACTCGCATAGAGAACGGGAATATGCCGCCCGGACTCGCCACTGCTCCTTACTGTCAGCTAAAAAAAAGAAAAAAGGAAAGAAAAAGAAAGAAAGAAAGAAAGAAAGAAAGCGAAAAAAAACTCTTTCTCTCTCTCCACTCACCCTCCTGTATTTTTTCATATCCTTTTTATCCTTTTTATCCTTTTCACTCTCCCTCCTCCAGAACAAAAACCTTCATGAATTATGACTATCCACTTTTTCCTCGTCTTTTCTTTCATTATGTTTTTACCTTCACACCTGTCCCATAAATAATTCTGCTACGATTGTTGTTTGTCTGTTTGTTAAGAGTTCGTGATACAAAGATGCCATGCCCGATGTTAACCTCTCTCTCCACCACCACCACCACCACCTGCATTTTAACCCCTTGAGAGTCAGAACGTAATTTCCATTGTCATTTGGGTACCATTACATTATTTTTAGCGAATATAAGCAAAGTTTTATAGATATGATCTGTTTAGTATCCTTGTCCACTAACTAATTTGGTATATTCAGCTACTTTTAATTATTTTATGACTCGACAACGTACAATTATTTATAGCATAGGAAAGATCTGGGCGCGAAGGAGTTAAAACACTAATAATAAAATCGATATAATAAACGAGGCTAGCAATAATGTGAGTTAATGGTGACCTCCTTGGACACGCACGCACCTACTTCCCTAATTTGGTGTCCATCAGATTAAACACTTCCCCTCTCCCCCTCCCCGCCCTCTCCCCTCACGTCTCTCCTTCCCCCTCGCCCCCCAACATCCTCCCCTCCCCTCACGTCTCTCCCCGCCCTCGCCCCTCCCCGCCCCCCCTCCAACGCTGACGAATCAGAATCAGAAATTTATTTTCCATTTTACAATGGTTATTCTTGTACATCTTATATAATACAATAATGCGAATATCAAATATACAGTAAAATCTTAAACATACAATAAAACACACAAGTGTGTACAGTGTACACACATAAAAAAAAAAAAAAAAAAAAAAAACAACAACTTGATAACACGAAGCACTTATGTTTTGAAAGGATTCTTTGTATATATTTAGTTATTCCATTACAGCGCTATAACTCTACGGGAACTCATTATCAACGCTTTCAAGACTACACACACACACACACACACACACACACACACATACACACACACACACACGCGCGCACACACACACACGCACACCCATACCCACACACACACACACACACACACACACCCATACCCACACAGACACACACACACACACACACACGCACAAAGAGGCAGAGACACACACATACCACCGTATTGGCATATCATCAAATTCGAAGAGAAGTTGTATAACGAGCGAAGCGAAAAGTTCAGGGAAAACACACATACCTACGCACACACACACACACAGTCAGGGGGAACTCCGTAGTGTAAGGGTTAGCACGCTCGGCTCACAACCGAGAAGTCCCGGGTTTGATCCCCGGGCGGAGCGAAGACAGACGGGCGGTCTTCTTAAAAAACCCGAGCCCCTGTCCACCCAGCAGTGAATGGGTACCGGGGGTTTGTGATCCGCCTCCCGGGGTGCTAGCTTCGGCCAACACTAAGAACTAAGGATGAATGATAAAAATGTTGATATGGAGACGGGGCCATACGAGCGTCGCTCTGGCCCTGTAAAATACAACTAGATGAAAAACTAGATCAATACACACACACACACACACACACACACACACACACACACACACACACACACACACATACACACCTACACACCTACACACACACACACGCAATCGCATTTCTGTCAACTTTTCCGCTTATATTCATTTTCAATTTCACACCATAATACCAAACAGGATGCATAAGAAAACGAAGCAGAGAGAGAGAGAGAGAGAGAGAGAGAGAGAGAGAGAGAGAGAGAGAGAGAGAGAGAGAGAGAGAGAGAGAGAGAGAGAGAGAGAGAGACGTAAGATAAATGCTGAGCCTCCAATGATTTCGACAATTTGGTCTGATGTGTTCGTCGCCTCGTCACACACGCCTTCTCCCGCCACGCCAGGCCGTAAAAGGAGGGAGGGCCAGGGAGAGATTTGTGACCCGAGGGAGAAAAGAGAGGAACGTAGGGAGGGAGAGGAACGAGGGAATGAAAGAGAATAGCAAAGCCGAGAGAGAAGAGGAAGAATAGGATAGGATAGAGAGAAAGAGAGAATAAAGAGAATAGAGGAAGAATAGGATGGGATAGAGAAAGAGAGAATAAAGAGAATAGAGGAAGAATAGGATAGGATAGAGAAAGAGAGAATAGAGAGAATAGAGGAAGAATAGGATAGGATAGAGAAAGAGAGAATAAAGAGAATAGAGGAAGAATAGGATAGGATAGAGAAAGGGCGAATAGAGAGAATAGAGGAAGAATAGGATAGGATAGAGAAAGAGAGAATAAAGAGAATAGAGGAAGAATAGGATAGGATAGAGAAAGGGCGAATAGAGAGAATAGAGGAAGAATAGGATAGGATAGAGAAAGAGAGAATAGAGAGAATAGAGGAAGAATAGGATAGGATAGAGAAAGAGAGAATAGAGAGAATAGAGGAAGAATAGGATAGGATAGAGAAAGGGCGAATAGAGAGAATAGAGGAAGAATAGGATAGGATAGAGAAAGAGAGAATAAAGAGAATAGAGGAAGAATAGGATAGGATAGAGAAAGGGCGAATAGAGAGAATAGAGGAAGAATAGGATAGGATAGAGAAAGAGAGAATAGAGGAAGAATAGGATAGGATAGAGAAAGAGAGAATAAAGAGAATAGAGGAAGAATAGGATAGGATAGAGAAAGAGAGAATAAAGAGAATAGAGGAAGAATAGAATAGGATAGAGAAAGGGCGAATAGAGAGAATAGAGGAAGAATAGGATAGGATAGAGAAAGAGAGAATAGAGGAAGAATAGGATAGGATAGAGAAAGAGAGAATAGAGAGAATAGAGGAAGAATAGGATAGGATAGAAAAAGAGAGAATAGAGGAAGAATAGGATAGGATAGAGAAAAAGAGAATAGAGAGAATAGAGGAAGAATAGGATAGGATAGAGAGAATAAAGGGAGAATAAAGAGAATAGAGGAAGAATAGGATAGGATAGAGAAAGAGAGAATAGAGAGAATAGAGGAAGAATAGGATAGGATAGAGATAGAGAGAATAGAGGAAGAATAGGATAGGATAGAGAAAGAGAGAATAAAGAGAAGAGAGGAAGAGACAAGGAAGAGTGCTATAAAAGAAGAGTACATTGAGAAAAAGAAAAAAAAAGTTAATGGCCTGATAGTGGATGGATGATATAAATGGCAGGAGAGAATTGTACTGGGAGAGAGGAGAGAAGAGAGGAGAGAGGAGGAGAGAGAGAGAGAGAAGAGAGAGAAAAGAGGAGAGAGAGAAGAGAGGAGAGAGGAGAGAGAGAGAGAGAGAGAGAGAGAGAAGAGAGAGAAAAAAAGAAAAAAACTATGAAAAGATCAAAGCAGCGCAAAAAAAAGAACAGAAAAATAAAAAGACAGAATCGACGAAGTAACCCTCGAGAAAAAAGAAAAAAAAGGGAAAACTGCATCACTCTCACTATGGAAGATAAACACACACACATACACACACACACACACACACACACACACACACACACACACAACAATTTTGTAGTATAAAATATAATTTCCTTCTCTCTCTCTCTCTCTCTCTCTCCTTCTATGTGTGACAGGTATTACATAAATGGTGTGTGTGTGTGTATGTGTGTGTGTGTGTGTGTGTGGGTGTGTGGGTGTGTGTGTGTGTGTGTGTGTGTGTGTGTGTGTGTGTGTGTGTGTGTGTGTGTCCCCTGCATTGTCAGTTCAATCTTCTTTTGTCTCTCCTCTTCCATCCTCCTTTCATTATCCTTGCTCTTACACGTCCTCTTCTTCCTCTTCTTCCTCCTCCTCCCCCCTCCCCAAATACTTTCATTTGTTTCCCTACCTTTTTGTTTGGTGTGTGGTGTGTGGTGTGTGTGTTTTGTTTTGTGTGTGTGTGTTTTGTGTGTTTTGTGTGGTGTGTGTGTTTGTTTGTTTGGGGGTTTTTTTGTGTGTGGTGTTGTGTGTGTGTGTGGTGTGTGTGTGTGTGTGTTTGTGTGTGTGTTGTGTTGTTGTGTGTGTGGGTGTGTGTTGTTGTGGTGTGGTGGTGGGGTGTGTGATGTGTGTGTGTGTGTGTGTTTTGGTGTGTGGGTGTGGGGGGTTGGGGTGTTGTGTGTGTGGGGGTGTTTGTGGGATAGAGGGAGTTTCCACGACGTCATAAAAACAGACCCCAAAGGGACGAAAGATGAAGGTGCTAAAGGAGAGGGAGGAAGGAGAGGGGAGGGAGGGGGAGGAGGAGGGGGGGGAAGGGGGGAAAGGAACCAAAAAACACAAAAAACACATGGGAAAAAACAAAAAAAGAACGGGGCCGGGGATGGTCCTTAAAAGGCTGTTTGTGATAAACTAAACAACATAATCTTGAGTGTGAGGTGTAGGATAGTAAAGGCGAAGGCTCCTCCCCACCCTGCCATCCTTCACGCGAGGTTTAGAGAGGAAGAGGCGGGGAAAGGGGAAAACCCGTGCAACAGGAGGAGAAAAAAAAAAAGGAATACAAAAGGGGAAAAAAAGAAACCAAAAAACCTTTCTGGGCCAAACGATACTGCCTATGTGATTTCTAACTACAACTATAATTTCTACGAGTTCGAGGTGAAAGAATAGCAAATTCGAAGGCTCCTCCCCATCACCTCCCCCCCACTCAAGGCGATTTGGGAAAAAAAAGGAAGGGAAAAAAACCCCGCAGGATAAGGAGAGATAAAAAGGAGAAGAAAAAAGGGGAAGGAGGGGGAAGGAAGAAAAAGGAAGGAGAAAAGTAGAAGGAGGAGAAAAATGGGGGAGGAGGGAAAGGAAGAAGGGGGAGAGATAGAAGGAAAAAGAAAAAAAAAGAAGGGAGGAAAGGAAAGGGAAAAGAGGCAAGAGTGGTGGTGGTGGGGGGGTGGGGGGCAGATTCCCCCCGTCAGCTCTAGGGCCCATTTGCACCGGGTCATACCCCCCCCCCCCTTTAAAACTCAGCCCCCAACCCTTTTCCACTCCTTTCCCCCCCCCCCCACACCCCTGCCCCCTTTCTTTCCCCCCTTTCTAGTCCCAAATTTCCCCGCAAAATCTGCCCTCTCTGCCCCTTTCCCCCCCCTTAAACCCCCCCTTAACCCCCCTCTCCCCACTGTCTCCCCCTCCTCCCTTTCCCCCTCCTCCTTTCCCCCTCCTCCCCCTTCCCCTTTTTCCCCCTTCCTGGGCTTCCTCTTCCTCCCCCTCCTCTTCCTCCTCCCCCCCCTTTATTTGTGCTTGATTTTTGTGGCGAATTTTTTTGGGGCGAGAACCTCTCTACAAAAAGGGCCTAAAGAGAGAGAGAGGAAAAAGAAGGGGTAAAAGAGAGAGAGGGGGAGAGAGAGAGAGAAGGGGAAAAAGAGAAGGGGAAAAAAAATCTGTTGTGTGGGTGTGTGTGTGGTGTGTGTGTGTGTGTGTGTTGTGTGTGTGTGTTTGGGGTGTGGTTGTGTGTGTGTGTGTGTTGTGTGTGGGGTTTGTGTGTGGTGTGTGTGCGGGGCGCGGGTTTAGAGCCTTCCTTTATTGCCCTCCAAACCCCCCCTTGCCTTTCCTCCCACCTGCCCTGGGAAACGCTTTAAAAAATTAGCTAACCCCCAAGGTCACCATAAAAAACCATGCCCACAATACATGCCCCAAACGCCCTCCCAGAAACCCCGGGGGGAAAATGGGGGGGGGGGAGGGGGGGGGGGGGGACCTGGGGGGGGAGGGAGGGGGGGGAGGGGGCCCAAAGGGGGGGCCTTTTTTTTTCCCCCTTTATTTTTAAAAAACCCGAACAAAAATAGACGGGGGAAATAAAGATGGAAGAAAACAGAATTCCCCCAACAAGGGGAAAAACAAAAAAATTAGCCCCCCGGTTTGCGCCCAACCCCAGGGAAACCTCTTTTCTCTGTGTGGTTTGTGTTGTGTTTGTGTGTGTGTGGTGTGTGTGTGGGTGTGGGGTGTGTGTGTGTGTTGTGTGTGTGTGTGTGTTTTGTGTGTGTGCGGTTGGGGCGCGCGGGCGTGCGTGCGTTTCGGTGCGGGGGTTTTGTGTGTTTGTGGTGGGGGTGTTGTGTGGTGAGGGGGGATGTTTCCCGGAGGGCGAGTAGGCCGGGTTTAAGAATTGGGGGGGGGTGGTGGTGCTTGCTAAGGGGAGTTAGTGGTGGTGGTGGTGGTGGGGTTTGGGGATTTGCTTTGGGATTTTTGTTTGGGGGTTTTGGGAGAAAGCAAACCCGGGGGGAAATTTAATACTGAAAGGGTTTTAGTGTTATAGTTAGTTTTTAAGGTATATAGGTTTATTGTTCTTAACGGGATATAGTGTTATAGTTTTTATTATTTAAAAGGGTTTTTAGGGTTTTTAGTTTTGTTATGTTTTTAGTGACAGGGGGAACAGGGGTGGCAGAGTGGTTTTGTGGCCCTATGAGCAGGCAGGAGCTGGGGTGGTAGAGGGCAGGGGGGCAGGGTTATGGGCCTGAAAAGAGACAGGCTCACACACATACACACACACACACACACACACATTCCCAAGCCTCGCATTCCATCGTTGTTCCCGCCTGCATTTCCCCCCCTCTGTCCTCTTTCTCTCAGCCCCTCCTCCACCCCCCCCTTGCTTCATCTCTCTCTCTCTCTCTCTCTCTCTCGCTCTCTCTCTCTCTCCTCTCTCTCTCTCTCTCTCTCTCTCTCTCTCTTCCATCACCTCATGCTTACGCTTCATTCTTCCTTCTCTTCCCTTCTTCTTCTTCCTCATTATCGTTGCAATATTTGTCTCATTAACTTTGTATTGCTCTTAATCCATTGACATTCTCTCATCTTTTCTGACAATTGTAAAAATGTTCTTCTCATTCCTTGGAACGCACACACGCAAGCCATTATAATGATCAGAGGCTGGATTGTATTGCTTTTGTAGACGAGTGTGGGAAAGTGTGTGTGTGTGTGTGTGTGTGTGTGTGTGTGTGTGTGTGTGTGTGTGTGTGTGTGTGTGTGTGTGTGTGTGTGTGTGTGTGTGTGTGTGTGTGTGTGTGTGCGCGCGTGTCTCTGTGTCTGTGTGTGTGTGTGTGTGTGTGGTGTGTCTGTGTGTGTGTGTGTGTGTGTGTGTGTGTGGTGTGGCGTGTGGTGTGTGTGTGTGTGTGTGTGTGTGTGTGTGTGTGCGTGTGTGCGTGTGTGTGTGTGTGTGTGATAACAATGACAATAATATTAATGACAATAATATAAATAATAACAACAATAATAACAATAATGACAACCAAAAAATAGTTTCGAAATCCATCAGCCAGACAAGTCCTAAGTTACCACAAACCTACCACTGAATGATCAAAATGGCCAAGTGAATACAAACTTTAAATTCAATAGGAACAACAAATACTATACCGCCACCCAAACTAGCTCTAAAAGTGCGGGATATAATGGGGAAATTGTTACGATAGGATTGGCAGAAAAAGCTGTGGTTGGCCTCTGTGGTTACGTGGGTTGGATGGCAAAGGGAGGAACAATTGATGTGCTGTTTATGACTTGTATCGGAGGGGAAGGGGGTGGTGGGGGAAGGTGGTGGGAGGGGAAGGGGGGGAGGGGGCAAGGGGGGATGGGAGGGGGAGGGGCAAGGGGGGGATGGGGGGAAGGGGAGGGGGGGGGCAAGGGGGGAATGGGGGAAGGTGGTGGGTGGGGATGGGGAGTGGGGAGGTGGGGGAAGGGAGTGCGTGGGGATGGGGAATGGGGATGGGGGAAGGGGGTGGGTGGGGATGGGGATGGGGAGGGGGGGGGGGAAGGGGAGTGGGGATGGGGAGTGGGGAGGTGGGGGAAGGGGAGTGGGGATGGGGGTGGTGGGGAGGTGGGGGAAGGGGAGTGGGGATGGGGAGGGTGGAGGTGGGGGGAAGGGGGTGGTTGGGGATGGGGAGTGGGGATGGGGGAAGGGGAGTGGGGATGGGGGGAAGGGGGTGGTTGGGGATGGGGAGTGGGGAGGTGGGGGAAGGGGAGTGGGGAGGTGGGGAAGGGATGGGGATGGGGAAGGAGAGTGGGGATGGGGGGAAGGGGGTGCTTGGGGATGGGGAGTGGGGAGGTGGGGGAAGGGGAGTGGATGGGGATGGGATGGGGGGAAGGGGGTGGGTGGGGATCGGGAGTGGGGAGGTGGGGGAGGGGAGTGGGGATGGGGGGAGGGGAGTGGGGATGGGGAGTGGGGAGTGTGGGATGGGGGAATGGGAGTGGGTGGTGATGGGGAGTGGGGAGTGGGGATGGGGGGAAAGGGAGAGAGGATGGGGGGAAGGTGGTGAGTGGGGATGGGGGGAATGGGAGAGGGGATGGGGGGAAGATGGTGGGTGGGGATGGGGAGAGGGGATGGGGGGAAGGTGGTGGGAGGGAGGGAGGGAAGGGGAGTGGGGATGGGGGGAAGGGGAGTGGGGGGGGGGAGGGACAAGGGGGTGTTCTGGCAGTTCTCCGATGAGGCTCTTGTTGGCATGAGACGGTTATGTGACGGCCTGACTGCAACGCTGAAGAGAGAGAGAAGGGGGGAGGGAGGGAGGGAGAGAGAGGGGAGGAGGGGGGAGATAGGGGTGTGGGGCACTGAGGGGTGGTTGTAGGGTATCCGGTGGCAGGCAGGCAATGGTGTGTGTGTGTGGGGGGGGGGGGGTTATAGTACAGTCTGTCTCTACGCTGACTGACGATGGCATACAAAGGGCTTCCACGTGGGGTATTATGAAGCGTTCTATTATTATTTATATTATTAATTACTGTCTTATTATTAGTATTATTGTTTATTCAGGAGTTTTGGTCTATTGAAAGGCCGTACAGACACTCACTACCCACTGTACGAATTTTCAGAGTGACGAACAAACCTTTCTGTAAATACAAATGATGTGTTTTACAGATATTCAGTCACTTCAACATGTCTTAGAAGCATAGAAGCATTAGAGTCAAATTTGTAGTGATGGTGATAGCAAGAACCATTGAACTATAATACAGTGATAATACTAATATTATCATTCTAATAGGCTACAGTGTGAGTAATTGAGTAAGTCTGTAGTGATGGTGATAGCAAAAACCATTGAACTATAGGCTACAGTGAGAGTAATTGAGTAAGTCTGTAGTGATGGTGATAGCAAAAACCATTGAATTATTGCTACAGTGTGAGTAATTGAGTAAGTCTGTAGTGATGGTGATAGCAAAAACCATTGAATTATTGCTACAGTGTGAGTAATTGAGTAAGTTTGTAGTGATGGTGATAGCAAGAACCATTGAACCATAGCTACAGTGAGAGTACTGTTTCGACTTCCATAAATTTCAAGCTAAGTACAAAACCCCCAAGGATCCAATTATGTAGTACGTTAAGTAGAGGAACGCCTGTATGTTACGTCAGTGCTGTTCAAGTGAGGTGCGAGGAGGCCTAGTACTCAGCCTCAGTGCCCGTAAAGGGAAGGCTGGGTAATGAGGCATGAGTTATGATGTTTGCCAGGCTCTCCAAAGTGTGGCCGCTGTGAGTTAGGAGGCGACCTTGACCATCTACCCAGATTCAAAGGTGTGTGTGTGTGTGTGTGTGTGTGTGTGTGTGCGGGTATTTGGCAGGGTAGGATGGTGTGGGTGTCTAGGTTAACATTATGTATGGGAACACGGCTGCCAACTGACCACTTCTACAAATAGCTGAACATTTACTAATTGGTGGGTTACGTACAAGGATAATATAATAGTACGAGTATAGTACCCTTGGTTACGTACTGGATCGGTAATTGTAGGAGATACAGGTATAATAATTCATTCATATACTGTAGAGACATTTTGAATAAGTTACAAAGGCACTGATGTCTAATCTAGTGGGGTCTGGGGGGGTTAGGTTAGTTAACTAGCGGGGGGTTCGGGGGGGTTAGGTTAGTTAACTAGCGGGGGGTCCGGGGGGGTTAGGTTAGTTAACTAGCGGGGGTCTGGGGGGGGTTAGGTTAGTGAACTAGTGGGGTCTGGGGGGGTTAGGTTAGTGAACTAGCAGGGGGTCCGGGGGGGGTAGGCTAGTGAACTAGCAGGGGGTCCGGGGGGGTTAGGTTAGTTAACTAGCAGGGGGTCCGGGGGGGTTAGGTTAGTTAACTAGCAGGGGGTCCGGGGGGGTTAGGTTAGTTAACTAGCGGGGGTCCGGGGGGGCTAGGTTAGTTAACTAGCGGGGGTCGGGGGGGGGTTAGGTTAGTTAACTAGCGGGGGTCCGGGGGGGTTAGGTTAGTGAACTAGTGGGGTCTAATTGACGAAGATATTTATTACGGAGGCTTCACAGATAGATCAACAGGTGACTTTGAGGTGTTAAGGAGGTACGGCTGTTTAGAAATTCCTAAAAATGAGTCTTAAGTCTTAACCCCTTGAGGCCCAGAACGTAATTTCCATTGTAATTTGGCCACCATTAGACGATGTTATTGAATATGAGCAATGTTTTTTAGATATGACCTGTTTAGTATCCTTGTCAACTAACTAATTTGGTATATTCAGTTATTTTTCGTAATTTTATGGCTAACAACAGGCGATTCTTTATATCCAAGGGAAAGATCTGGGCGTGAAGGGGTTATATGGAGTGACGAGGGATGCTGGTCGGTTATCTATAGGAGCTGCGTTGTCAAAGGAGGGAAAAGCAAAGGGAAACACTAACAAAATAAAGGTTTGGTTAGGTCTACGACTCTACAGTCTTGGTTGTAGTACACTCTTAGAAAAAAAGGGTAGAAAAAGGGTATTTGTAGTGATGAAATACTACTACCCTTTTTCTACCCTTACAAATATACCCTTTCGGATCGACGCAAATATACCCTTTTGCAACCCTCTCGTCTAAAAAGGGTAGATGAAGGGTATAATCGGCAGCATCTACCCTCCAGCCTGGCGATAGGGTTTAAAAAGGGTAGTGATGGTGCG
>JACEEZ010004406.1:244622-252122 GCA_016584305.1 Chionoecetes opilio | reverse complement strand
CATTATCTAGCTCTCACCACCACCACTGCTACCATTATCTAGCTCTCATCATCACCACTGCTACCATTATCTAGCTCTCACCACCACCACTGCTACCATTATCTAGCTCTCATCATCACCACTGCTACCATTATCTAGCTCTCAGCACCACCACTGCTACCATTATCTAACTCTCATCATCACCACTGCTACCATTATCTAACTCTCATCATCACCACTGCTACCATGATCTAGCTCTCACCACCACCACTGCTACCATGATCTAGCTCTCATCATCATCACTGCTACCATGATCTAGCTCTCATCATCACCACTGCTACCATTATCTAGCTCTCATCATCACCACTGCTACCATGATCTAGCTCTCACCACCACCACTGCTACCATGATCTAGCTCTCATCATCATCATTGCTACCATGATCTAGCTCTCATCATCACCACTGCTACCATTATCTAGCTCTCATCACCACTGCTACCATTATCTAGCTCTCACCACCACCACTGCTACCATGATCTAGCTCTCATCATCACCACTGCTACCATGATCTAGCTCTCATCACCACCACCATCATCACTACCACTACCACATCACCACCCCAACTGCGTCATGCACACTCACTAAAATCAACACCACACACCACACCCACCCCGCCCCCTGTGCATTCACCACCACCACCACCACTGTTTAGTTTTTTTTCTCTTTTTTTAGATGCTGTGTGAGGGTGCATAGCATTAGATACGAGGGGTGGTGGTGGTGGTGATGCGCCTGCCTCGTGTACATGGTGGTGGTGTTGGTGACTGACGAGGGATGGTGAGGCCCGGCTAAGCATGGCGTTAAGAAGAAGCAGAAGAAGCAGAAGAATACGAAGAAGCAGAAGACGAAGAAACAGAAGAAGACGAAGAAGAAGAAGCAAAAGAATACGAAGAAGAAGCAGAAGACGACGAAGAAGAAGAAGCAGAAGAAGCAAAAGAATACGAAGAAGAAGCAGAAGACGAAGAAGCAGAAGACGAAGAAGTAGAAGAAGAAGCAGAAGAAGAAGCAAAGAAGACGAAGAAGCAGAAGAAGAAGCAGAAGACGAAGAAGCAGAAGACGACGAAGAAGAAGAAGAAGCAGAAGAAGCAAAAGAAGAAGAAGAAGAAGAAGCAGAAGAAGAAGAAGCAGAAGACGAAGAAGTAGAAGAAGAAGCAGAAGAAGAAGACGAAGAAGCAGAAGAAGAAGCAGAAGACGAAGAAGCAGAAGACGAAGAAGTAGAAGAAGAAGCAGAAGAAGAAGAAGCAGAAAAAGAAGCAGAAGAAGTAAAAGAAACAAGACAACCGCTACGCTAGGTCCCGAGTTCAAGTCCGGCCTGGAGCAACTCTTTCTGCATGCGTCGAGTGGCTGAAAACTCCCCACATGCTGCCTATCGACCCTACCTTCGACGGCGAGTGCATAGAGAACACAGGGGGGGGGCGGGGGGGACGAGGGGGGCGCGCATAAACCATCACACAGGCGTCACTATTAATATCCGGTCTGCGCCACCACGTTAGGGCCAACCATCTTAGCAGCCCTCAAGGTAATAAATAGCCAACAGACGCTACAGGCTCGCACGTACGAACAAAAAATAGCAAATAAATAAAAAATGAATTGACGGACAGACTGACGCGCTAACTGACGCCTCTACTTGAAATTCTCTCCCAGCTTCGATCATAGGATAATATTTACTCTCTCTCTCTCTCTCTCTCTCTCTCTCCTCCTTCTTTCTTCTTTCCCTCTCCATCACTACCTTTTCCAGCACTCTCTCTCTCTCTTCTCTCTCTTTCTCGTTCTCTCTCCTCATCGCTCGTCTCTCTCTCTCTCTCTCTCTCTCTCTCTCTCTCTCTCTCTCCTTTCTTCTTTCCCTCTCCATCACTTTACCTTTTCCAGCACTCCTCTCTCTCTCTCTCTCTCTCATGTTAGTTATCACAGCTCGCTATCTATCACTGCCCCTCATCTCATTTTTATCCTCTCCTCTTTTTCCCCGAGTGTAGTGACCTCGAGCCCTTACACCAACATCCCCCCCAACCCCCCTCCCCCACCCAAACACCACCCCCTCCACCGGACCCCGATACCCCCCCTCCCCAACCACTCCCGACGCTGACCGTCTCATCCTTAAAACCGGCACTTGTAACGCCATCACACCACACACGTCCACACACACACACCACCTTTCGCCACTTTCTTCGAGCAAAACCGCCACCGCTTTTCCACAATTAGTTTCCCCTCATCGGAACCCTTCCCCTCTTCCTCTCCTTCCCCTCGGCGGGCGACTCCTCCCCTCTCCTTCTGAAACCATGGGAGCTAAACACCCATTATGTTGTTTATAAATACTGCTACCTGTCTCCCATCTCCCTCGGCACTAACGCAGGTTGCGAGAGAGAGAGAGAGAGAGAGAGTAGGACGAGTGAGAGAGAGAGAGAGAGTAGAGAGAGAGAGAGAGAGAGGAGAGAGAGAGCAGGAGAGAGAGAGAGCAAGAGATCTGATCAAAACGTTTATTATGATAATGTACACATTATACATAATACATGATATAATTAGGGTACAAACATAGACAAAGGGCGGCACACCACCCCCATGCAGGTTTGCATAGGAAGGATTGCCATGATTAAATGAAAGTTAGATGTAAATTTTTGATTTAATTACATTTAGAGTTGCAATTAGGAGAGAAAGAGAGAGCAGAGAGAGGAGAGAGAGAGAGAAGAGAGATAGAGGAGAGAAGAGTGAGGAGAGAGTGAGTAGAGAAAGAGAGAGAGAAGAATCTCCTTTCCTTTGAATTATCGCATTATTTTAACTTTTACACTTTTTCTTCCTTCAAATCAGTCTTGTTCTTTCCCGATCTAGATACTGTGTATCGAACCTTTTTCTTGTTCTATGCCTGCGTCTCGGCGACCTTGCCTCATTAAGGGCGGTTGGAGGTGGCGGCGGGGGGGAGAGGAGGAGGAGGAGGAGGAAGGAGGGAGGAGGAGGAGGAGGAGGAGGAGGAGGGAGGAGGGAGGGAGAGGAGGACGAGCAGAGGAAGACTTGAATGGGCGGGAGGAGAGATGATCCCCTGCGGGCGCGTTTTCGGAGCGATGGATGCAGGAGGAGGAGGAGGAGGAGGCAGTGAGGAGGAGGTGGAGGAGGGGGGGGAAAAAGGAGGATTTTACAGTAGGATTACATAGGAGTACAGACCCAGGAGACCTATTGGTCCATAGCGAGGTATCTGCTGAACTACTACTAGCTAACTATCAAGCTACTTAATAAAACATATGGAAAATGATACCATGTCCCTAAAGAGGATAGGAACACTGAAGTATTCATATGCAGAATGATAGGATATGAAAAATACTAACTACAACTCACTACCACTACAACTAATCGATACGGGGACTATATACGAATTCGCACTATTCAATACCCATTTACTTTACAGTGCGCGTCAAGTCTGTTTTTTGAATGTCGTTATTGTTGTTGGTTGGCTCCGACAACATATTGCTGGTTAACTTTATTCCATCGATCAACGACTCTAACATTGAGCAATAATTTTTACGGAGATCGGTGAGCAAACGTTGACCGTTTTTAGTTTTAAAAACCATGTATTTTCTTGGTTGTCACTTGAGTTTGAAAGCTCGAATGTAGGTCCTCTTGATTAATGACATCAAAACACTTTTAGATCTTAAAGGTTTCTATTGAGTCCCCACGGATTCTAAACGATCCTTTAAGGAAAACATATTCAGTTTCCGGCACTCTCTTCATAAGAATTAATTTCGCAGTGATTGAAGTTTGTTTGGTTCTTCTTCCTTTGGCACTGATTAGCTTAATGTTGGGCTTGATCTTTTACGAACCAAGGCGACCAGATTGACGGCATATTCCCAAGTGCGGCTACCAGGACGGTGTTATAATTGTGTCATTACTTTCGGGGGGAGTTTTATGTTCAGTTACGTTAATAAGCCCAACTCATATTTTGCCTTTTTACTGGACAGCTAGGCAAGTGCGAACTGTGTTTTCAGATCAGTTACTGATGATGAGCACCTAGATCCTTTTCCTTCTGTACGTTCAGTTAACGATGTTAGTTTTGACATTTGATAGTTATATTTGTGAGGTTATCGTTGCTTATATCATTCTTTATCATTTATATCGATTGACTTTTTATATTCCCCCCCCCTATATTTTATCACTCCAATTTGATAGTGTTGGTCGAGATCACTTTGTTGAGTTCGCAGTTTTGTCTCTAGGTATAGTGTCTTACCGGTGCCTAATTTGGTGTCATCTGCAAATTTTTGATATTTTGAGTTCCAAGTTCCGCCAGTCCCAGCATAGATTCGTTGACATATCTGATCTAGAACAAAATAGTAAGGGACCCAAAAGCCGTGAGCCCTGAGGCAGACCCCACAGTGACATCTAACTTCATCATATTGCCATCTCCTATGATTATTACTACCCGTTGTTTACGATTTTAAAGCCAATCGCCAATCCATGAACATAATTTGCTCTCGCTATCCATGTGTCCTCTTGCTTGGATCAACAGTCGCTTATAGGTGGAGACGTGATATCGACAGCTGTTCTGAAAATCAAGGGTATCTTACTCCCGAGTGAATTTTAGCGTCCCAGTTTTGAATAAAATGACATTAGAGTAAAATCGAGTCAGGTTTTGTTAAGCCAGGTGATCTCTTATTTCGAAATCCATCTGGGACTAGTTTTAAGTATTGAGTTTTTTTCATCGAGAAAAGACACTATGTTATCCACGCAAATATTTATCACATAGTTTAACAATCACTGACGTTTAGACTAATTGGCGATAATTACTTGCGAGGCTCTTACTTCTCACCCTTTCTTGAATTTGTGTAACATTAGCTAATTTCCACATACTAGGACCATTTTTTTTTTCACATAGCGATTTATTGAAAATAATCTTTAATGGGAGCGAAAGTTTTGACTGTGACTTCGCGAAGTAGTCGCGGCGAGATTTTCTGTCAACCCAGGATTTTGCTGATGGTCAAGTTTTTCCAGCAATACTTTGATATTTCGTCTACTGTTATCTCTCCTATTACCAGTCTATCCCTTTCCAGAGTCCTGCTACATGTTTTACTGGTTCTGGTAATGGAGTTTCGTCTTCTTAATAAATACCTCATTAAAGTATTCATTGAGTACGAAACGCCTAGCTCTTATTATCTTTAACCAAGATTATTATTATCTTTCAGTGGCCAATACTTGGTTTTGACGTTTTTCTTACTTCGAACGTATTGAATAGAACCTTTTTTCGGGTTTGATTTGGATTCTTTGTTTGCAATTTTTTCTTCATACTCCGCGCTTTTTAGACTTAATTAGGGTCCTTTTGCACGCGACGTTTGCGTCCAGTGTATTCTCTAGAATAGGAGGGAGGCGGGGTGAGGAGAGGAGGATTGGCATGACACAATGAGGAGAAAAAACCTTACTTACTCACTTCACTTCTCCTCCCTCCTCCTCCAGTAGAGTTCATTGCTCTCCATTGTGTGTGTTGTGTGTGTGTGTGTTGTGTGGTGTGTGTGTGTGTGTGTGTGTGTGTGTGTGTTGTGGTGTGTGTGTTTGTGTGTGTGTGTGTGTGTGTGTGTGTGTGTGGTGTGTGTGTGTGTGTGGTGTGTGTGTGTGTGTGTGTGTGTGTGTGTGTGTGTGTGTGGTTGTGTGTGTGTGTGGTGTGTGTGAGTCAGGAAGGCAGCCAGACATCAGGTGAAACGGACGACCTTATTACTTTATCCGCCTAACAATGGCCGGAACTGCTGCTTCTGAACCAGGAGGAAGGGTGGGGGGAATTACAAAGGATTCAAAAGAAACACAAACAGCACCGACCCAATAGGTCCTTACAAGGCTGTTTCTTTAAAACTACACTACACGAACTAGATAATAAGAGAGAAAGGATAGGACAGTAGAAGGCTCCTCCTAAAAAATGCATACCACTTATCTATGTACTATAATGTCTGTAACCAACCTGATATCGCACTTATAACAGCTACTTCCTTCTTACTGTCTGCCCACATAACGAGGAGGAACACAACAGACAAAGGATACAAATGAAAACAACAGCAACAGAACCGATAGGTCCTACAAGGCTGTTTGCTTTTAACTACACTACACACTAACTATAAATAGAGAGAAAGGATAGGAAGTAGAAGGCTCCTCCCCCCCACACATCCCTCCATCCGAGCTGTCCGAAAATAAAGTGATACCCATGCAATATATAAAAACTGCATGGATTTGTGAGTAAGTTTTTGCAACGCTTTAAATCTAATGGCTCACTTACTACAGTTGTTTGGGGTGGGGAGGTTTAGTGCTTGATAGATAGGTCATGTTATGTATGTTTGTAATGGTGTGAACACTGTGAAGGTTTCAAGGGTGGTGCGGCACCTTGCTTGCGCTTTCTTGGGAGGCAGAGTCAAATCAGCCCCAGCTTCCGTTCAAAATGCCACTGCGGATTATGTACTTTCCATGTAGGACGACGTACACTTCAATGCCTCCTGCAGCAGTGAACCCTGGGTACCTTAAATCCCGCCCGATGGTGGTCACTAACTGTCAGGACCCTAGACTGAACCACAGCCCGTCACAGGTCGAGAAGTATATGGTAACCGTTTAACTCGGGCTATCTGTGTGTGTTCTGAGGTCTAATGTAGTGTTGGTGTAGGTCTCAGTGTGGAAGTTCGAGGTGGTGCGGCACCTTGCCTGGCGCTTTCTTGAGGCAGCAGTCCAATCAGGCCCCAGCTCCGTTTCAATCCACTGCGGTAGGGCACTTTCCAAGTAGGCGCCGTGCCCTTCAATGTGCCCCGGCAGCAGTGACCCCTGTATATAAATCCCGATTGTGGTCACAAACTGACAGGGCCCTGTACTGAACCCACAGCCCGTCACAGGTCAAAAGTTGTAGCGTAGTGACCTCCTCCGTAATACGGATGAGGAGGGGAGGAGGAGGAGGAGGAGGAGGAGATAGGAGGAGGAGGAGGAGGAGGAGGAGGAGGAGGAAGGAGGAGGAGGAGGGGCGGAGGAGAGGAGGCGGAGGAGGAGGAGGAGTAGGAGGAGGGGGGCAGGAGTAGGAGGAGGAGGGGGGGGGGGAGGAAGGAGGAGGATGGGGAATAGGCGGGGGAGGGGAGGAGGATGAGGCGGGAGGGAAGGGGAGGAAGATGCGATGTCATGATAATGGATTTGATTTTCTCTCAATTACTACATAAAACAATATGCTTCTTAATCCTTAGCAAACTACTACTATTAATATGACTTCTACTACTACTTTTACTACTGCTGCTACTACTACTACTACTACTACTACTACTACTACTACTACTACTACTACTACTACTACTACTACTACTACTGCTACTACTACTACTACTATTATGACTTCTACTACTACTTCTGCTGCTACTACTACTACTACTACTACTATTATGACTTTTACTACTACTTCTACTGCTACTACTACTATTATGACTTCTACTACTACTTCTACTACTGCTACTACTGCTACTACTACTACCACCAC
>JACEEZ010004406.1:234622-239622 GCA_016584305.1 Chionoecetes opilio | reverse complement strand
TGGCGATGTTTGAAGTACTCATCTTGGCATTTCCTGGACTGTCCAATTGAAAATCAAGGACCGTGTGTTTTTGATGCGTCCACAAATTCGACAGCTCATCATAGATGAACCTTTCCACGGTACTATGTCAGACGCTTGAAAAGAATGCTTTGGCTTATCATTCACAGGGACGTCGTCACAACTTTCTTGGAAATACCACGGTGCACGTAATTACACAGAAATTTCTTCAGAACTAATTGGAGAGCACAAAGCGCTTGGTTGCACATGAGTATTAAAGTAAGTACATTTTTGTGCATAGCCATCTTGCCAACTTTCCGGAAATCTTGGTGCTGCTACCGACGAGCAAGGTGAACGATTTCACCAAGATTTGAAAGGTTATGGAAGAACGTTACCAGGGTAGCTGGATGTTCCTATGATGGCTGACTATTGTTGGAGCATCAAGACGCGATAGTCCTCCAAGTTGACCATCCAGACAAAGCTACAAACGTAAATTTTTAACCTTAACCTGCATCACAATTATAGCCTTATCCTTCTAAAACATGATAATGTTAAATAAACATTCTATTCTGCCTATTTCTTTCATTTTTCAATTTGTATGTTCACATTTGCAAACTTTTTTATACAAATAAGCATGTTACTGTTATGTACAGTATTTTTTCATATTTTTTAACATCAACGAAATCCTACAGTTCAAAAACTTGACGTGATAGAGAAAAACTGAGATCAGTTTTGGATTCAGCACCCAAAAATTACTTAATAACAAGTGTCAGACCTAACTCAACAAAAATTTGTTCCCCAGTGTAATTATTACTATTATAATAATAATATTAGTAGCATTAATCACACTAATAACACTAATGACAGTAGTAATAATAATAATATTAATAATAACAGAAAGTTCGCTCTTCCCCCACCTCTCTCTCTCTCTCTCTCCAAAGCAGCACTCCCCGCACCAACATATATATTTCTTCTACCTACATGTTAAGTCCTCCCTCCACCCACACACACACACATATATATATATACACACACACACACACACACACACACACACTATAACATTCCTTCGCCAAACTACATTCACTCTTCCCCTCCCTCCCTCTTCCCCTCACCCCCCCTCTACACAGGTGAGTGGGGGGTGTACCGGCAGACAGGTAGGGTGAACAACCTCGAGTAGGGTGCCAATGAATACCCCTCCCCTCCCCCCCCAGTGGCCCCTCCTCTCCCCCAACCCCTTACTGCCCCCCTCCCCCCCAACCCCTTACCCCTCCCCTCCCCCTCCTACCTGCTCTTGTCTCCCCACATGCAAATTATTATCAAGGCGCCAGACACTCTCTATTATCTCTCCTCTCTCCTCTCTCTCTTCTCTCTCTCTCTCTCTCTCTCTCTCTCTCTCTCTCTCTCTCTCTCCTATTACACTGTAGCACATCCACCTGCCTCCATTCACAAACTCCACATCCTCCTCTTCTTCCTTCCACTTACTCCACCCCAACTGATTTTTTGATCCTGTGTTGTGTGTGTGTGTGTGTGTGTGTGTGTGTGTGTGTGTGTGTGTGTGTGTGTGTGTGTGTGTGTATGTGTGTATGTGTGTGGTATGTATGTGTGTATGTGTGTGTGTGTGTGTGTGTGTGTGTGTGGTGTGTGTGTGTGTGTGTGTGTGTGTGTGTGTGTGTGTGTGTGTGTGTGTGTACGTAGTCTTCTGGCAACACGTAATAAAGTGTATCATATTGAAAGTGTTGACTGTTTTTCTTCTCTCTCTCTCTCTCCTCTCTCTCTCTCTCTCTCTCTCTCTCTCTCTCCTCTCTCTCTCTCTCTCTCCTTACCACCACCTCGATCACCCTCTCTGCTTTCTTACCTCCTTCCTCTCTCCTCTCTCCTCTCGTGTACCGTAACTCTCGTCTCCACCTCCACTACCACCCCGCCCCTTCCACACTCCGCAGGACACCGCACCCTAAGCTTAGCACCAAATAGAACGAGGAACAGGAGGAAGAGGAGCAGGAGGAGGAAGAAGCAGGAGGAAGAGGAGCAGGAGGAGGAAGGAAGGGGAATGGTGGAAGAGGAGCAGGAAGAGAAAGAGGAATGGTGGAAGAGGAGCAGGTGGAGGGAGGAAGAGAAGCAGGAGGAAGGAAGAGGAGCAGGAGGAGGAAGGAAGGAAGGGGAATGGTGGAAGAGGTCAAATAGATAGAAAAGTATTTAGGACATCTTGAGAATATAAATAAGACAGTAAAGACACTATATAGGGCGCCTCCTCCTCCTCCTCCTCCTCCTCCTCCTCCTCCACATCCTTCCTATCCACCCTTCCCATCTACCCACATCTTCTCTTCCTCCTCCTCCTCCTCCTCCTCCACATCCTTCCCATCTACCCAATTCTTCTCTTCCTCCTCCTCCCCCATACCCTTCCCATCTACCCACTTCTTCTCTTCCTCCTCCTCCTCCACATCCTTCCTATCCACCCCTCCCATCTTCCACCCACTTCATATCGTGCCCTTTCGTCCATAACACCCCTTCTTTTCTCCACAACCTTTACCCTTCCACTTCCCACTGCAATCCACCTTCTTTCCACCAGCCTCCACTTACCCTATGTTGTTCCTCCCCCCCCTCCCCCTCTACCCCTCCCCTCCTCCCTTACCCAATCCTTCTTTCCTTACCCAACAACTATTGCCCCCCTCTACCCATACCCCAGCTCCCCCCCCCCCTTCCCATCCAATGTCCTCCTTTTCTCTTGTTTATCCCGCAATCACACACACACACACACACAGGTAACTCCTAAGCAACTCGAAGGGCACTGTGGCGTAGTCAGAGACCGCCCATTACCTCACCCCCCCCACACCCACACCCTCTCTCCCCCATACCCACATCTGCCCTCTCACCCACCACTCTCCCCCGCCCGGTTGTAAAAACTTGTTGTGTCTTCAAGTGCATGAACCCAACCCAACCCAACCCTTCTTCTTCCTCCTTCCTTCCTTCCTTCCTTCCTTCCTTCCTTCCTTCCTCCCTCCCTCCCTCCCTCCCTCCCTCCCTCCCTCCCTCCCTCCCTCCCTCCCCTTCCTCCCTTCCTCCCTCCCTCCCTCCCTCCCTCCCTCCCTTCCTTCCTTCCTTCCTCCTTCCTCCCTTCCTCCCTCCCTCCCTCCCTCCCTCCCTCCCTTCCTTCCTTCCTTCCTTCCTTCCTCTTCCTTCCTTCCTTCCTTCTCCTCCTCCTCCTATTACCTTCTACTTTCCTATCCTTTCTCTCTTATTATCTAGTTAGTGTAGTGTAGTTCAATCAAACAGCCATGTAAGGACCCAATGGTTTGTTGTTGTTTGTTTCCTTTGTATTCCTTTGTATTCCTTTGTACTACGACTGCTATTGCCTTCTCCTCCTCCACTATCTCCTCTGTTCTATAATCAATCCTGTTTCTCCCACATGTAGTTTACCTTATATACTTGTATCTGTGCTTTCTATGCAATCCTCCTCCTCCCCTTTCTTCAAGTTACTATATATTTTTTTGTGCAGAGTATAGAGTGCAAAGAAATAGCCTCGTCAGAACCTAAAAGTCTGTTGATTGATATATATTTCCTTTGTAATTTTTTGTAATCCTCTTTCTCAACTTATATCTCTTCTACGACCTTCATCTCCTCCTATATATCTCCCTCTATCTCCTTCTTTATCTTCTTCTATCTTCTATCCTCCTTTTTTTCCCTCCAGTCTTCCTCTCACTACCACCACAACCACCATATCTTCCTCCTCTTCTTACCTACCACCACAACCACCATATCTTCCTCCTCCTCCTCCTACCTACCACCACAACCCCCATCTCTTCCTCCTCTTCTTACCTACCACCACAACCACTATATCTTCCTCCTCCTCCTCCTACCTACTACCACAGCCACCATATCTTCCTCCTTCTACCTACCACCACAACCACCATATCTTCCTCCTCCTCCTACCTACCACCACAACCACCATATCTTCCTCCTTCTACCTACCACCACAACCACCATATCTTCCTCCTTCTACCTACCACCACAACCACCATATCTTCCTCCTTCTCCTACCTACCACTCTACCCAGCCCTTACCTCCTCTTATCCCGTTTCTCACCGCGTCCCCCCACTACACCCCCTCCTTGCCCCCCCCCCCGCCCCCCCAGCCAGGAGACGTCTGCCATTACCCTCACGAGTCGTCTAGCCGTGCCTGTCGTGCGTGGACTCTTGCCGCCACGCCGTCGTCATCGATGGTGGTGGTGGTGGTGGTGGTGGTGGTGGTGGTGGTGGTGGTGGTGGTGGTGAGCGCCAGACATACGTGAGGTGGCGCCAGGTGATGGTGTAAAATCTCAACCTACTAGACAGGTATGAATAAAAAGAAAATAAGACGAAGAAAAAGTGACACGAGGAAGTGGAAATGGTGTTGGTGGAAATGGTAGTACTGGTAGCGAAGACAGTAGTAGTAGTAGTAGTAGTAGTAGTAGTTAGTAGTAGTAGTAGTACCAGAAGTAGTAGTGGTAGTAGTAATAATAGTAGTGACTGTGGTAAGTAGCGGTAATGGTGATGGTGGTGGTGATGATGGTGAAGGCAAGTCGTGTACGTGGTGGTGATGGTGGTAGTGAAGGCACTCCCCCCTTCTCCCCCTCCCCCTATTCCCCACCACAGAGCAAGAAGCAACGCCCCCCTTCCCCTCTCCGCGCCGCCCCGCCCCTCACAACCAGCGAGGGGAAGACTGGGTACGCGGAGGCAGGGCTGGCAGGGCGGCAGGGGAAGGCGGCAGAGGGTAAGGGTGGGGGGGCTGTAAAAACGAGGAGGGGCACGGCAGTTATAGCAGCAGCAGCAGGAGCAGGAGGAGGAGGAGGAGAGGAGGAGGAGGAGGAGGAGGAGGAGGAGGGAGGAGGAGGAGAGGAGGAGGAGGAGGAGGAGGAGGTCAAATAGCGGCAGGCAGGCAACAGCAACATGATAGAAGCAAGAAGAGGACATGTTTATGCCTTCAAACGGTCTTGGGTTAAGTAATCTCTCTCTCTCTATGTGTAA
>JACEEZ010004406.1:222122-229622 GCA_016584305.1 Chionoecetes opilio | reverse complement strand
CTCCCTCCCACTTCCTCTCTTCCTCCATTCCTTCTCTCTTTTCTCTCCTCTTTCCTCTTAGAGAACAACCTCCCTTACTTCCTCCCTCCTCACCCCCCCCACACTCCCCGTGTACTACGTGTCATTTCCATCCTCCCTTGTGTAAACGTGTGCATGACTGTCTGTCTGTCTGTCTGTGTGTCTGTCCACCTGTCTGTCTGTGTTTGTTATCAGTTTGACCCCCTTTGTGTGTGTGTGTGTGTGTGTGTGTGTGTAGTGTGTGTGTGTGGTGTGTGTGTGTGTGTGTGTGTGGTGTGTTGTGTGTGTGGTGTGTGTGTGTGTGTGTGTGTGTGTGTGTGTTGTGTGTGTGTGTGTGTGTGTGTGTGTGTGTGTAGTTCTATTTCTCTTATTTTCTTTTTTTCATGTCTGACTTGCATATGTGTGTGTGTGTGTGTGTGTGTGTGTGTGTGTATGTGTATGTGTATGTGTGTGTGTGTGTGTGTGTGTGTGTGTGTGTGTGTGTGTGTGTGTGTGTGTTGTGTGTGTGTGTGTGTCTATGTGTGTGTGTGTCTATGTGTGTATGTGTCTATGTATTTACTCTTGCATTAACTTCTGATCTATTCATATATTAGTTTAAAAAAACCAAAAAAAACAAAACATTTAACATCATATAATTACTGTTCTTGTTATTGAACCTATCAAGATTATTTCAATCGGTATCTTTATTACTATTATCATTATCATTATTATAATTCATTATTTAGAATTATTACTTTGATATTCAGTATTGATATTATTGTTACTATTATGACTTATTATCATTATTATTATTATAGATATAGATATTTTTTTCTCATCTTTGTTATTATCGATATAACTTTTATCACTATTATTATTATCATCATTATTATCATAATTGTCTTCTTTTTTACCATTATTGCTATTATATTATTTTGATGATTATCACTATTTATCAGTTATTATTATTATTATTGATTATTATTATTTATTTTTCTTCATTATTACCATTATTAGCGTTTATTTTTATTATTATTATTATTATTATTATTATTACGGGTATTGTTATCATCACTTCTCTTACTTAAAATTATTAGGTAAATCAATGTATATCAATAGTCAACTTTAGTCCACGAGACAACGAAATGATCATAGCATGAGGTCCATAAAAGAGCTTGGGCTTAGTGGACCGTGGCTTATACGACTGTATGATTGATTATGAACACTATTGTATTACACCAAGCCAAATAAACTATCAAGTATCAAGTATGTGTGTGTGTGTCTTATGTGTGTGTGTGTGTGTGTGTTGTGTGTGTGTGTGTGTGTGTGTGTGTGTGTGTGTGTGTGTCTTATGTGTGTGTGTGTATGTGTGTGTGTATGTGTGTGTGTCTTATGTGTGTGTGTGTGTGTGTGTGTCTTATGTGTGTGTGTGTGTGTGTGTGTGTGTGTCTTATGTGTGTGTGTGTGTGTGTGTGTCTTATTGTGTGTGTGTGTGGTTGTGTGTGTGTGTGTGTGTGTGTGTGTGTGTCTTATGTGGTGTGTGTGTGTGTGTGTGTGTGTGTGTGTGTGTGTGTGTGTGTGTGTGTGTGTGTGTCTTATGTGGTGTGGTGGTGTGTGTGTGTGTGGTGTGTGTGTGTGTGTGTGTGTGTGTGTGTTGTGTGTGTGTGTGTTGTGTGTTCTGTGTATGTGTGTGTCTGTTCTGTGTGTGTGTGTGTGTGTCGGTGTGTGTGTGTGTGTGTGTGTGTGTGTGTGTGTGTGTGTGTGTGTGTGTGTGTGTGTGTGTGTCTGTGGTGTGTGTGTGTGTAGTGTGTGTGTGTGTGTGTATGTGTGTGTGTGTGTGTGTGTGTGTGTGTGTATGTGTGTGTGTGTGTGTGTGTGTGTGTGTGTGTGTGTGTGTGTGTGTGTGTGTGTGTGTGTGTGTGTGTATGTGTATGTGTGTGTGTGTCTGTGTATGTGTGTGTCTGTCTGTGTGTGTGTGTCTGTGTGTGTGCGTGTGTGTGTCGGTGGTGTGTGCGTGTGTGTGTCGGTGTGTGTGTTTGTGTGTGTGTGTGTGTGTGTGTGTGTGTGTGTGTGTGTGTGTGTGTGTGTGTGTGTGTGTGTGTGTGTGTGTGTCTGTGTCTATGTGTGAGTGTGTCTATGTGTGAGTGTGTCTATATGTGTGTGTGTGTGTGTGTGTGTGTGTGTGTGTGTGTGTGGTGTGTGTGTGTGTGTGTGTGTGTGTGTGTTTGTGTGGTGTGTGTGTCTATGTGTGAGTGTGTGTGTCTTTGTGTGTGTGTCTGTGTGTGTGGTCTGTGTGTGTGGTGTCTGTGTGTGTGTGGTGTGTGTGTCTATGTGTGTGTGTGTGTGTGTGTGTGTGTGGTGTGTGTGTGTGTGTGTGTGTGTGTGTGTGTGTGTGTGTGTGTGTGTGTGTGTGTGTGTGTGTGTGCGTGCGTGTGTGTGTGTGTGTATTTCATTCCGCAGTTCAGGTTTAGGTTCTGAATCGCCACGGCTTCAGGAATGGCGGGGGTTCCTGGAATGGTCTCGCTTCCTGGAACACAAACGATTCCTGGGGGCTGGAAGGCTACTGGGAGGCGGAGAGATAACAGATAATGGGCACGATAGGGTGAATAGGCGGCAAAGAACAAAGGAGGAGTAATGCGGCACTTGAATAAAAGGAGAAGCAAGGATAGAGAACATGAATAGGACTAAGAAATGGAAAGGATATAGAGCTTAGAAAGAGGAAAATACGACCAAAGAGTAAATTACGAAGGAATGAATACCAATACGTGTACTTATAACATCATTATAGGTGTACAAATGCACCTATAACCCCACCTAGCTTTAACCCCTTCAAACCCAAAACGTAATTTCCATTGTAATTTGGCTACCATTAGACGATTTTTAGTGAATATAAGCAAAATTTATAGATATGACCCGTTTAGTATCCTTGTCGACTAACAAATTTGGTATATTAAGTTACTTTTCGTAATTTTATGGCTCGACAACATACAATTTTATAGAGCACTAGCCGCAAAGCCGCCCCCCGGGCGGACTTTTTGGCTAGCTCCTGCGGAGGGCTATTGGTGGGCCTTTGGCCCATCACCTGTGTTTGGTGAGCCGAAGGCCCACCACCTGTGTTTGGTGAGCCGAAGGCCCACCAAACGCACTCTCTCCAGATAGCCCCTTCTAACTTTCCTGAAATCATGGATGTAGAAATGTCTATTAACGCCAACCCATTCACTCTCCTATTACCCATCACCCCCCACCCATTCACTCACCCATTACCCATCACCCCCCACCCATTCACTCACCCATTACCCATCACCACACACCCATTACCCATCACCCCCCACCTATTCCCTCACCCATCACCCCCCACCCATTCACTCACCCATCACCCCACACCCATTACCCATCACCCCACCCATTCACTCACCCTACATCAAGGTTTCCTCAATTCTCGCAACCCACTTTTTGTTCTCACAATTCTCGCTAATAGGCTGCTAAAAATAAGAAGAAAAAAAAGTGATCGGATCATCTCATAAATGGGCTTAAAACCTTCTCCTGCTCGAGCCGGTTCCAAAACTGTGCCATATGAGGGGATTCCGCCACAGGGGGCGGCACCTGGAGCAGACACACACACACACACACACTTTCGCTTATATTATTATAGAAAGGAAATATCTGGGCGTGAAGGGGTTAAAAAGAGGCTAGATAAATTCATGGATGGGGATGAAAGGTGGCTGTAGGTAGTGTTAAGTAACAGGAACTACCTCGTGTAGGTCTCGCGGCCTCTTGTAGCTTCCTTATTTTCTTATGTTCTTATGTTCTAATGCAGTATAGTGTACAGTACCTGCCTGCCGAAGACCTTATACCTCTTGTATTTACCTGTGATGCTCTCTATGTACCTCTGCGTTACATAGTGTTAAGCTAATTAGTGTTATGCAATGTTAGTGTGTTATGCTAGTTGTGTTATGCTTGAGTGCCTACAGAACAGAACTGACTCGTGTGCTGTGTTGTCCTGGTGATGATGATGATTGTGGTGGTGACTGGTGATGATGGTAAAAACAATGCCACTAAATAAACGCTGATATGAAGTCACCCCATCCTCCCCCCTCCCACACACACACACACACACAAACACACACACACACACACCCACACCCACACACACAGTCACATACATACACACAGTCTCACACACACACACATACACACACACACACACACACACACGCACACATAAAAACAAGAACATTTACGACTAATCTTTCAAAGTCAAGGGAATTAGGAGGTGAGTAAGTAATGTGACAAAAAGTCGTAGGGCTTGGCAGGGGAGGCATGATAAGCAGGGGCGTCCATGAGGGCTTGGCAGGGGAGGCATGATAAGCAGGGGCGTCCATGAGGGCTTGGCAGGGGAGGCATGATAAGCAGGGGCGTCCATGAGGGCTTGGCAGGGGAGGCATGATAAGCAGGGGCGTCCATGAAGGCTTGGCAGGGGAGGCAGAGGGAGGGAGATGATGAACTTGTGCTGCACGGAGGAAGAGGAGGAGGAGGAGGATATGATGGTTGTTAGGGAAAAAGGGGAAGAGGGAAGCAGCAAAAGATGAACGAGGAAGAGGAGGAGGAGGAGGAGGAGGAGGAGGAGGAGGAGGAGGAGGAGCTATTATGGAAATGGAGACGGCAATGTAGATGAGGGTTATCAAAGTGATATATATATTCTCTCTCTCTCTCTCTCTCTCTCTCTCTCTCTCTCTCTCCATATCTTTCGTCGTAGAAGGGATTTTATTTCTACTAGTGTATTTATTATCTTCTTTTGTGTATTCATTTATATATTCATCTATTTATTCCATTATATTCATCCATCTAGCCTATTCATCTATCTATCTAAAATTCTAAATAGTGAATGGTGGTGATGATCTTCCTGCTCTTAATCGATCTACTACAGTGACGTCAACCACACCATCATCACACTCATCACCACCACATCACACACTTCCACCACACCACCTCATCACCATACATCACCACTCTCCAAGTAACACCCATGACATCCCTCACCAACCTCATCATCATCACCATCATCACCACTACATCATCCTCTCTCCCAACACTTCCATCCAGCCACTACTTTTCTTCCTCCTCCTCCTCCTCTTCTTCTTCCTCCTCCTCTTCTATCTCCCGTCTAGCCCAACCGCACAGTTCCCAGAAGAGGAGGAGGGGGGGGGGGAGAGGGAGGGGGAGGGGGAGGGGAAGGCCAACCAAGCCGTCTGAGTTTTGTCTATTACCTAATATCCTCCTCCTCCTCCTCTTCTTCTTCTTCTTCTTCCTCCTCCTCCTCCTCCTCCTCCTCCTCTTCCTTCCCCCTACCCAACCTACCCTCCCACCCATACACACAGCCTCACCCCGTCTCCCATTTTTTCCTCGGCTTTAAAAGGGAGGCTCAACTATTTTTTTTTCTTCTCCACCACCTCATCTCAGGGCCGTATCTCCACTACCCTTCCACCCTCCCCTCCACCTCCACCCACCACTCCACCAGACACGCCCTCCACACTTATCAGCAAGGCAAGGAATGAAGGTTAGAACATAAAAGGAAAAAGACTTCGTAAATGTGGAATAAAAGCATTTAAGAGAGAGGAAGAGAGAGAAGAGAGAGAGAGGAGAGAGAGAGAAGAGGAGGGGAGAGAGAGAGAGAGAGAGAGAGAGATGAGAGAGAGAGAAGAGACGAGAGAGAGAAAGTAGAATATAACGAGAATGCGCAGAGGTGGATATTGATACAGCTGAGAGAGAGAGAGAGAGAGAGAGAGAGAGAGAGAGAGAGAGAGAGAGAGAGAGAGAGAGACGAAGAGAGAGAGATGGAATGTGCCCTAGTGGTGAAAGTTTACCACGAAAGCGACAAGGAAAATTCTTTGCAAGGAGAGATACAAAGGCAAACACGAGAGAGAGAGAGAGAGAGAGAGAGAGAGAGAGAGAGAGAGAGAGAGAGAGAGAGAGAGAGAGAGAGAGAGAGAGAGAGAGAAACGAGGAGACACTTGTGAGCTAATATAGATAAGAGGAGGAGGTGGAGGAGGAGGAGGAGGAGGAGGAGGAGGAGGAGGTGAAGGTGGAGGTGGAGGTGGAGGAGGTGGAGGTGGTGGAGGTGATAAGTCAGTCCTTTTTTCATTCCTTCTCTTCCTTCATTCCTTGGCGATGATATGAGCTTTGAAAAAAATATTCCACCACCACCACCATCACTAAATAAACAGCAACAAAACTGCTTCTGGGAACTAGTAAAGCAGACGACCCACCACCATTTCGCAGAACCACCACCACGACGAAAACTTGACATTACTTATTTTCCGGGACTTTCCAGCTCTCTCTCTCCTTTGCATCCCATCATATTTTATTCGTCTCTTTTATATTTTTCATTACATTTCTCTCTCTCTCTCTCTCTCTCTCTCTCTCTCTCTCTCTCTCTCTCTCTCTCTCTCTCTCTCTCTCTCTCTCTCCTTTGTATCCCATCATTTTTTATTCGTCTCTTTTATATTTTTCATTACATTTTAGTCTCTCTCTCTCTCTCTCTCTCTCTCTCTCCTCTCTCCTCCTCTCTCTCTCTCTCTCTCCTCCTCTCTCTCTCTTCTCTCCTCTCTCTCTCTCCTCTCTCCTTTCCATCCCATCATTTTTTATTCGTCTCTTTTATTTTTTTCATTACATTTTAGTGTCAATATTTTCCTGGAACTGTCTTTTCTCTACGTTGTTTTTCACTTGTTTCCTGTTTTCCCTCGTCTTTGTCATGTCTGTCCTCTCCTCCTCCTCCTCCTTCATAATATATTTCCTCTTCCTCGCCCTCTCCTCTTGTCCCTCCTTTCGTCCCCTCTCTCATATTCTCTCTTCTAGTGTCACAATATTTTCTTTTTTCTGCTATATTTTCTCCAATGTTCCACCGTGTGTTATAATTATTTGCCTTCGCTCTGTCTCTTTATTATTATTAAACTTGTCATATTTTATACAATAGTCCATCGTCTGCGTTTCACTCTTCCTTCACTTTCAACATTTGCTTTATATTTTCACCCCTTGAGCCCGCTATTATTCGCCTTTTATCTGCCTATTCTGTTTCTTTATTATTATTAAACTTGTCATTTTTTATACAATAGTCCATCGTCTGCGCTTCACTCTTCCTTCATTTTCAACATCAACCTTTTTTTTTTACCTTCTGAACTCCTTTCTACTCACAGCTACCTTCCTTTTTTATTCGTTTTTTATTTAGTTATTAATTCCATATTTGACTTAAAAGGTGGATAAGTTAAGGCAGTAAGTGTTCTGATTGCCTATTTCTTCATTGCATTTAATATTATACCATCTTCTCGTCCATTTATTTGATCTTCTAACATCATCTTCCTACATATTTTACCACTTCTAACATCATCTTACTACATATTTTACCCCTTCTAACATCTTACTACATATTTTACCACTTCTAACATCATCTTACTACATATTTTACCCCTAACACAACCCCCCCCCCCCTGTCCCCTGCATCGCCTC
>JACEEZ010004406.1:207122-217122 GCA_016584305.1 Chionoecetes opilio | reverse complement strand
TGTGGTGTGGATGGTGTGTGTGTGGTGTGTGGGGTGGTGGGTGGAGTGTGTGTGTGGATGGTGGGGGGGGGTGCGGCGAGGGAGTGCGGGGTGCGGGCGGCGTGCGGATGTGGATGATGGGAGTGTGGTGTGTGTGAGTGGTGTGGTGTGGATGTGTGAGTAGGTGTGTGTGGATGGGTGTGAGGGTACGGAGGTAATGTGTGTTCTGTCAGCTGCAGGATGGTGAAATATAAGAGATGTGAACGTGATGAGACGAGAGAAGGTAGGAACGATGGTTTTTCTGCCCCCCCTCCCCCTCGTCTCGATTTCTGGCCGTGTGGTGAGGCTCGAGGTCAAAGGGAGAAGGCGAGCAGAGCCAGAGTGGGCAGGGTATGTACTGAGTGAGTATTCGTACCCAGGCCAGGGGGATGCAAAGCTGAGAGGTAAGGGACATCGCGACGGCAAGAGAGAAAGAGAAGACAAAGAAAGACGAGAAACCACGACAAATCTACAAGTCATGAACACGACAACACCACGAGAAGCTAGAGAACGAGAAGAGAAGAGAGATAGCGAGAGAGAGAGAAGAGATGAGGAGTACGAGGAGAGGAGAGAGAGAGAGGAGAGAGACACATAGGGACAAGTGAGGGGGAGCGCGAGCCATAATGTGCTTAGTCATCGTGGAAAGGAAGAAGAGAAGGTAACAACGTATAATTACATAGCGCCACAACACACATTGTGAGCCCGTCACGAACGGGTGGCGTGCGGCGTATGAACAGATGCTGAGGGGCGGATGAGCGGCGCGTTATGACATGAGAGGGAAAAGTGGCGTTTACAAGCGTATATAAGCGTTTATAGAGTTTACAGGTGTGTTGTGTGGTGTGTGTGGTGTGTGGTGGTGTGTGGTGTGTGCGGTGGTGGTGTGCGTGTGTGTGGTGTGTGTGTGTGTGTGTGTGGTGTGTGTGTGTGTCGTTCGTGCGTGGGGGTGCGTGGTGCGTGCGTGCGTGGTGGTGCGTGCGTGGTGCGTGCGTGTGTGTGTGTGTGTGGTGTGTGTGTGTGTGTGTGTGGTTGTTGTGTGTGTGTGTGTGTTGTGTGTGTGTGTATGTGTGTGTGTGTGGTGTTTACTGTCGGTGGGTTTAATGTGTGTTTCTGTTCAGCTGGCAGGATGTGAAATATTAAAGGGATGTGTAACGTATTACTGAGAAAGGTAGGTACCGATTTTTTTTTCTCTCTCTCCCCCCCTTCCCTCTCTCTCTCTCTTTCTGGCCGTGTGTTGAGGCTCGCCAGCTGGCTCACAGGTTACCAGCTGCCTGAGCCACCGTGGGCAGGGTATTCTGAGTGTAGTCATTCATTCGTACCCAGGCCATGGCGGGCACCTGCACCAGCTGAGGGTAAATCTGGCCCTGACATCCCGCCCAACGGCCCAACCACAACCACCCCAACCACTCTCCTCACAACCACCACCACCACCCCAACCACTCTCCTCACAACCACCACCACCACCCCAACCACTCTCCTCACCACCACCATTTCCCTCCCTCACCACCACCACAACCACCACCACCACACATTCATCCACCATTCACTCCACTCCACTTGCTGCTGCTACATGTTCTTTAAACCCTTAACTCCACCTTCTCCACACACCATCCTCACACCTCAATGGCCTCCTTCAACCATCCTCCACCCAAACATACGCTCACATCCCGCCTAAACGCATACCAAGGTTCCCCTCCCCCCCACCACCACCCCTCCCGCCGTTCTCAGTCAGACAGTCTATCACAGTCCCACCAGTCGCTTCGTTGTTTCAGGAACGGTAACTTCCGCCTCTGCCCGCCGCCGCAACGCCCGCCCCGCTATTCCAGGAACTGACTCGCGGGGTCTGGTCATTGATTTTACTCCGCGTGTGGGCGAGGCGGCGGGGGGGCGGGGGTGGGGGTGATGAGGGGGAGTCAGGGGTGCAGTAGGCTATGGAGGGGGGAGACACGTGGCTGACCTATGCTCCCCTTGACCCTCCGCCTACCCCCTCCCCTCCTCCATCCTCCACCGTCAAGTTCGAAGCGACATCAGGGAGGAATGCAAGGGCCTCAAAGGACTCTGTGTTAAGGCCACCTCGTCTTGTCTCAAATAATAATATTTTTATTTTCTATGATCATGTCATTATCATTATTCTCATAATATTCATCAAATGATTGAAGACAAAGCACACCAAAGAAAGAGGACGAGATGTGAGGAGGAAGGGGAGGTGGAGCAGGAGGAGGGGTGAGGGAGGAGGAGGAGGAGGAGGAGGAGGAGGAGGAGGAGGAGGAGGGGAGGAGGAGGAGGAGGAGGAGGAAGAGAAAGAGAAAAGAGAAATCCAGATGAGTACTTGTTGAGAGAAAATATCAGGACGTGTATGACCTATCAAGGACGATGTGAGGTGTTCGTGGAGGCCCGAGACGCCGTGCCTGCGAGGGGGGGAGGCTGGGGGGTTACAACTGTGCCTGGCACTCGCGTGAGGGCCGCCGCCACACTCCCGACCCTGAAAGGCGCCACGCCAGCTGGGCCGCTGACAGAACACGCCGCAACCACAATAATACATGAAAAAAGTGCTACCATGACCCAAGTGTGGACGCGGCGAGCCAGGCGGCGGCGTGATCCTTGCGGTGCGGCGTGGCACTGTGTTGCCCCCGCCCGGTGAGTCTGGCCGGCGGGCGGCGAGGGCGGCTGTAGGGTCGGCGTTCCCCTGCCTCGTGGCCAGCCGGCTCCACCTTACCGCCGCACCCAGATCGATGACGGAATTCCAGCTGTCTACCGCTCCCACAACCTGCCGGGCCGCTGTTCCCCACAACCCGCCCCGCCTCGCCGCGCACTCCAGGGGCAGCGGAGGGCGCCACCACCACCGCCGACAACTCCACCAGGGCGGAGGCAAAGCGACATGACAGACGAAGTTACCGGGGCGGCGGAGGTTAGTTAGTGGCGGTGGCGTGAATGTGGCGGCGGCCCAGCATCTCGCCACTAAGAATAGCGACGGCGGTGGGCGGGTCCTGCAGCCGGGGACGTGCTGGGCGCCAATGTTGTTGTTGTTGTTGTTGTGGTGGTGGTGCAGGTGGTCGTCCGAACAATGGTGGAGCGGTGGAGCGGACGAGTGGTTGTGTTGGTGGTGGTGGCGAGAATTGAGTGGTATTATGAGGGTATAGGCTAAGGGTGAGTGGTGGTGACAGGCAGGATAGGTGAATAGGAGGGAATGGTGATGGTGATGGTGAAGGTTGAAGGAAGCCAAGTACTGGTGGTGGTGGTGGTGGTGGTGGTGGTGGTGGTGGTGGTGGTGGTGGTGGCGGCGGCCATACACTACATAACCTAACCCTTTGTTGACACGGGGCTGTGTTTGGCCGGTGACGTCACGCCCGGGGGTGGGGTGCGAGAGGTGCCCTAAACGCTCCCGCCATCGTCCTCGCCGTCACCGCCACCCCCGGTTGCCACAAAGTCTAGCAGGGCGACGGGCGTCCTTACATCATACATTTAAGGAGAAAATGGCATTGTGACAGAAAAGAGAAAATAAAACCAGGAGGCCGGACATCGAAGCACCAGTTGAGAAAAAAATACATCAAAAAGAAGTGTCAGATTTCCTTCGGGTTCTACAATAGGGAGAGTTGACTCATGTTTAAGCTTAACAGAGGCAGCTCAAGACAGAAAGGATGTGTGTGTGTGTGTGTGTGTGTGTGTGTGTGTGTGTGTGTGTGTGTGCGTGTGTGTGTGTTTGTGTTTGTGTGTGTGTGTGTGTGTGTGTGTGTGTGTGTGTGTGTGTGTGCGTGTGTGTGTGCGTGTGTGTGTGTGTGTGTGTGTGCGTGTGTGTGTGTGTGTGCTGTGTTTGTGTGTGTGTATGTGTGTATGTGTGTGCTGTGTGTGTGTGTGTGTGTGTGTGTGTGTGCTGTGTGTGTGTGTGTGTGTGTGTGTGTGTGTGTGTGTGTGTGTGTGTGCTGTGTGTGTGTGTGTGTATTCATCTAGTTGTATTTTACAGGGCCAGAGCTAAGCTCGTATGGCCCCGTCTCCGTATCAACATTTATTTCATCATTCATCCTTAGTGGTTTATGTTGGCCGAAGCCACCACCCCGGAGAGCAGGTCACAAACCCCGGCTAACACCCGGTACCCATTCACTGCTGGGTGGAAAGGGGCTCGGGTTTTAAGAAGACCGCCCGTCCGTCTTCGCTCCGCCCGGGGATCGAACCCGGGACTTCTCGGTTGTGAGCCGAGCGTGCTAACCCTTACACTACGGAGTTCCCTGTGTGTGTGTGTGTGTGTGTGTGTGTGTGTGTGTGTGTGTGTGTGTGTGTGTGTGTGTGTGTGTGTGTGTGTGTGTGTGGGAGGCTCAGGGGGGGCGGCAGGTGAGCGGAGCAAGCGGGTCACTGTGGTAACTTCATATTGATTTTTTTAAAGCTTCGTCCTCTTACGTAAGCCGCGGTGGGCGGACCGCTGGCTGCTGCACATTCATTCACCCGGCAAACACTTCCCTCGCACACTACTTCAAGCTCTTCGGCGTGAAGCTTAATTAGAAAAACAAACAAACGATGAAGGAGGGGTAGAGGGGGGAAATGAGACTTATAGGTGTGCATGAGGAAGATGGAAGAAGAAGAGAGAGCCAGGAAGAGAGGAAGAGAGGAAGTAAGGGACTCTCTAATAAGGGAATTGGGGAAGAAAATCTGGAAAACACCGAAACACAGACAAACACCGAAATACTGTAGGTACCACTTTTTTTTGTTACCACTATGTACCACTTTGTTTTCTTTCTCAGAATAAAAAAATAAATGAAAGTGTAACACAAGTATCAGGTTACCTACAGGTTACCGTTACTACAGGTTACAGGTTACTGGTTACCTCCATTTAGGCCTGTAGACCTCAACCTCCTCTTGCTAATATCCAGGAAGAGTCGTGGCTACCCTGTTATTTGGAACCTTTAGGCGGCTTCCTGCGGGGGCAAATAAAGATTAAATTATGTGCCTACCTGAGTCTGTGTCGCAAACTGCCACAGACCCCCCCCCCCAAGACCTCCCTTCCTTGTCGTCACAGAAAGATCCGACGGTAAACGAGATACTTCAAATTTATGACATCCGTGTATGGGGTCCACAGCTGCCCCCCCCCCTTTCCCCCTTATCTCCCGTCACCACCTAGCTACACCTACCCTCCTTTTCCCTATATTTTCCAGTCTCCAGTTGCCAGTCCTTTTCCCTATATTTTCCAGTCTCCAGTTGCCAGTCCTTTTCCCTATATTTTCCAGTCTCCAGTTGCCAGTCCTTTTCTCTTTATTTTCCAGTCTCCAGTTGCCAGTCCTTTTCCCTATATTTTCCAGTCTCCAGTTGCCAGTCCTTTTCCCTATATTTTCCAGTCTCCAGTTGCCAGTCCTTTTCCCTATATTTTCCAGTCTCCAGTTACCAATCCTTTTCCCTTTATTTTCCAGTCTCCAGTTGCCAGTCCTTTTCCCTTTATTTTCCAGTCTCCAGTTACCAGTCCTTTTCCCTATATTTTCCAGTCTCCAGTTGCCAGTCCTTTTCCCTATATTTTCCAGTCTCCAGTTACCAGTCCATTTCCCTATATTTTCCAGTCTCCAGTTACCAGTCCTTTTCCCTATATTTTCCAGTCTCCAGTTGCCAGTCCTTTTCCCTTTATTTTCCAGTCTCCAGTTGCCAGTCCTTTTCCCTTTATTTTCCAGTCTCCAGTTGCCAGTCCATTTCCCTATATTTTCCAGTCTCCAGTTACCAGTCCATTTCCCTACATTTTCTAGTCTCCAGTTGCCAGTCCTTTTCCCTTTATTTTCCAGTCTCCAGTTGCCAGTCCATTTCCCTATATTTTCCAGTCTCCAGTTGCCAGTCCATTTCCCTATATTTTCCAGTCTCCAGTTGCCAGTCCATTTCCCTATATTTTCCAGTCTCCAGTTGCCAGTCCATTTCCCTATATTTTCCAGTCTCCAGTTGCCAGTCCATTTCCCTATATTTTCCAGTCTCCAGTTGCCAGTCCTTTTCCCTTTATTTTCAAGTCTCCAGTTGCCAGTCCTTTTCCCTATATTTTCCAGTCTCCAGTTGCCAGTCCATTTCCCTATATTTTCCAGTCTCCAGTTACCAGTCCTTTTCCCTATATTTTCCAGTCTCCAGTTACCAGTCCTTTTCCCTTTATTTTCCAGTCTCCAGTTACCAGTCCTTTTCCCTATATTTTCCAGTCTCCAGTTGCCAGTCCTTTTCCCTATATTTTCCAGTCTCCAGTTGCCAGTCCATTTCCCTATATTTTCCAGTCTCCAGTTGCCAGTCCTTTTCCCTATATTTTCCAGTCTCCAGTTACCAGTCCATTTCCCTATATTTTCCAGTCTCCAGTTACCAGTCCTTTTCCCTATATTTTCCAGTCTCCAGTTGCCAGTCCTTTTCCCTTTATTTTCCAGTCTCCAGTTACCAGTCCTTTTCCCTATATTTTATTTCCCCAATTCACTTAATAATTCTTCTCTTCATCACTTCCTGCCTCTCTCTTCTTCTTCCCATCTCCCTCATGCACACCTTATAGTCTCATTTCCCTCCCCCTTCCCCCCCCCCCTTCATCTCGACCACAGGTGAAGTGGGGGGGGGGGGGGGAGACAGGGGGGCAAGACCGCGGCGCAGCTCCCCCCCCCCCCACACCACCACCGCCATCACGAGGAGTCTATAATTAGGCGCGGTGCGAGAGGCAGGCCGGGATATGGAGAAGGTGACAGCTCGTTGCTCTTTGTCTCGTTCCCTAAATGGCATAAATATGAGACCGGTAACCTCCTCCTCCTCTTCTTCCTCGTCCTCCTTTTCTTCTTCTTCTTCCTCTTCCTCCTCCTCTTCTTCTTCTTCTTCTTCTTCTTCTTCTTCTTCTTCTTCTTCTTCTTCTTCGTTCTTACTAACTAACGAGCATTCACATTTCCTCCGTAATATATTTTCTTTTCTTATTTTTGTCTCGCATTATTTCGTATTTTCTCTCTCTCTCTCTCTCTCTCTCTCTCTCTCTCTCTCTCTTTCCTTCTTTCCTATAATATTATCTTTATCTTATTATTCTATCTGGTCTGCCTTGCTTTTCCTCACTCGTCCTGGTGTCGTTTTTAAGATTATTATTTCTTCTTTTCCTTGGTTTCTATTTATTTTTACGACGAGACTTTCTTTGTTGTTCCATCTTGTTTATTGATCTCTGTGTGTGTATCTTTCTTTTTTTCACTCACAATCATTATCGTTCCTTTACTTCCTCCTTGCTCTCTCCTTTCATCTTTTTTCCCCTTTCCACCACAAACACTTCTGATGATATATTTCACTTCCTGGGCAGTCTTCCTTTCTCCTCCTTCCCCTTCAACCCCCCCCCCCCCATCCTCCTCTTCCTCTTCAATCCCCCCATCCTCCCCTTCCTCTCTCCTCCTTCTTCTTCAATCCACCCCATCCTCCCCTCCTTCCCCTTCAATCCACCCTCCTTCCCCTTCAACCCCCCCCACCCTCCCCTCACCCCCTGTACCACGCCAACCACCGCACGTCTTCTACACACACGTCTTCAGGTCAAATTATATTATCCTGAGACAGATACGAGAGAAGGAATAAAACCCCACACACACACACACATAGACACACACACACACACACACACACACACACACACACACACACACACACACACACACACACACACACACACACACACACACACACACACACACACACACACACACACACATGTTACCATATCTGTATAGTTCATTATATGTACAAATAAACAAGATATAATGAACTTACAATCTCCACCACCACCATCAGTGCTACCGCCTCACTTACCCACCATTACCACTACTATAACACCACCACCACCACCACTATAACACCACCACCATCACCACTATAACCTTTACCCCCCCTGGAAGATTACTAATAAGATATGACTTCCCCCTGCTCCTCCAAAAAAAAGAAAAAACCCAACGCATTCTCCAAAAACGATGCAGGAAGTGAGAACGAACCATGAGAGAGAGAGAGAGAGAGAGAGAGAGAGAGAGAGAGAGAGAGAGAGAGAGAGAGAGAGAGAGAGAGAGAGAGAGAGAGAGAGAGAAAAAAAAAAATACATCCTAGCCTCGCACGTTATAATTATTAATGTTCCCCTTGAGGTGATGCGTCGGGGTGGAGCAAAGGGCATCGAGAGATAATCCACACACACACACACGCACACACACACACAGTCACACACAGTCACACACACACACACACACACACACAGTCACACAAACACACACACAGCGCAATGGTCAGGTTGATAACGTGCTGATCTCCCATTATGTGGGTAGGCGGTTCGAATTCTAGCGCTCCCGGGGATTTTTTACTGACAAATTCGGGCGGTTACTGTCCCCCTTGAGCAAGGGGATGGGGGGGGGGGGTGAGGTCCCAGCATTGCCCAAAGATCGGTAATAATGGGCTCAAAGCTCGTATTGAGAGTGAAAACTGGCGATCGCGAGCCAGCTCACGTGGACAAGACCATGGGTGAATAACACACACACACACACACACACACACACACACACACACACACGTCATGGGTCGCCGTGTGGAAGGCCAGCACACACGCCTCCCCTGCCGCGGGAGAGGGGGGAAAGGGGGGGGGGGGGGCTCGCTTTGAGGGGTGGGGGGAAAGGAGGGGGGGTAGTCTCGCTTTGATCTTACCAATGTGGATTCACTTCTGATACAAAAGTCATCCCTGCTAATTGACTTCGGTCCATTTAAAAAAAAATAATAAGATGGATAAATATACATATCAGAATTCAGGTCAGGTCCAAGGCATTTATCACACAAAAGATAAATAGCTTTAGGAAAGTTGAACAAAGATATTCAAATATTTTCTTACGAGACCATTTATTCAACTTTAAAATATAAAACCCTTCACGCCCAGATCTTTCCTTTGCTATAAAATATTGTATGTTGTCGAGACATAAAATTACGAAAAGTAACTGAATATACCAAATTAGTTAGTGGACAAGGATACTAAACAGGTCATACCTATAAATATTGCTTATATTTACTAAAAAATCGTCTAATGGTAGCCAAATTACAATGAAAATTACGTTCTGGGTCTCAAGGGGTATGAATAAAACACACTGCGAATTATTGTATCAGCTATATAGAAATAAACATGAGACGAATGCATACTGCGCAAGGAAATATATTAACCCCTTGAGACCTTGAACGTAATTTCCATTGTAATTTGTGTACCATTAGACGATTTTTAGTGAATATAAGCAATATTTTATAGCTATGACCTGCTTAGTATCCTTGTCAACTAACTCATTTGGTATATTCAGTGACTTTTCGTAATTTTATGGCTAACAACAGACGATTTTATTATAGCAAAGTAAAGATCTGGGCCTGAAGGGGTTAATGGTAAGTTGGTCACAAAATACAATGATGACAAGATGTGTGTGTGTGTGTGCCACCCATGGTCACCACTTAGACTCTGGCGTCACCGTCCTGACTCGCAACGCCGCCAAGGCCTCACGCGCCGCTAAATTATTATTATTTTTTTTTTTTTTTTACATTTGTGCCCATAGCGCCTGTAGGCAGTGGTGACCCAGGGGTGGGATGGTAGGCTCTGGAGGTTCACTTGAGGGCTGTGATGGTTGGTCCTCGCCCATGGTGGCGCAGGCAGGATTCTTATAGTGACGCCTGTGATTAGAGGCTCATGCCGCCCCCCTGTGTCCTCCGATGCACTCGCAATCGAAGGTAGAGTTGATGGGCAGGGCATGTGGGTGTTCTTAGGCCACTCGACGGTGCAGAAAGGTTTTGGTTTTCTTCGGGGATCGAACTCGGGTCACCGAGAACGCCAGTCGGAGACGCTAACCACTCCGCTACCGCCTCCCCAAATACTGCCTCGAAGCTTGATTAATGAGGCAACATTAATCAACATTATTTATTTTATGCAAGTGATGATTTTCGGAAAATGTTCTCAACTCTGCTTAAGATATATCAGATAAGATTAAATTATTGCATGTGTTCTAATATTTTCCAGCAAACTAGTTCTTTA
>JACEEZ010004406.1:199622-204622 GCA_016584305.1 Chionoecetes opilio | reverse complement strand
TTCATTGCCATACAATCCCCTGCGTGGCGCCCCGCTGATGCCCTGCTGAACTGGTGCCCCGCAGACATATTCCCCAACTCTATGGGAGTATGTGGTTTCTGAGTAAAGACGCTTGGCTGTAGCTCCGAAACTAACCATAGGATAATCTCGAAAATACCCTCATTGTGATTCCCATACAAAGTTACCACGTAGAGCCCAGGAAACCTAACCTACTACAACCGTAACCTAACCTGACGTCTTCAAGAGTAAACGCGACATACTCTTCCAGAAAACGGGAATATGCGCCCCGCCGCAACGTGGGTCGAACGCGGCGGAATATTCATCCGGCAACAATTAAGACATTTATAATAGCCGTGACCGTCAGGGAGGACCGGCGATCTGATTTACGGTGTCTATTAACAGGCATTAGGATGAGTCACGAGGCCCCGGCATGAGCCCCCTGCAGACATCGGCGCCGGGGCAGAGACGCAAAGGTATAGGAAGAAGAGGAAAAAAGGAGAATATAAATCTTGCATAACCTCATCTAAAGACGGTGATTTCTTTTCCTTTACAGACTGGCAGTGGTGGTGGTGGTGGGTGAAGAGAAAAGAGTGGGTACAGATAGACAGACAGACATATAGACAGACAGACATATAGACAGATAGATAGATAGGTATAGAGAGGGAAGGCTGCACTGACACCACAGACGCCTTAACCCCTTGAGGCCCAGAACGTAATTTCCATTGTAATTTGGGATGATTAGACGATTTTGAGTGAATATAAGCAATATTCTATAGATATGACCTGTTTAGTATCCTTGTCAACTAACAAATTTGGTATATTCAGTGACTTTTCGTAATATTATGGCTAACAACAGACGAGTTTTCATAGCAAAGGAAAGATCTGGGCGCGAAGAGGTTAAGACCCAATACGAGAGGCAACGCAAAGCAATGGGTTCACCGGGTCCCTACCTATCACCCTCCTTCCTATAAAACACCCTCTTATCCCTCCACCTCTTAACAAAAATGGATTCTGATCGATAATAATGAGACTACCAATAATACTACTACAGGTCTATGCATCAAGGAGGAGGATAACAGTGGTCAGTGCTTATAGGAGTACCGCGGGGCTTAACAACAAAGGGTATCGGCAACCTTGTCAAGCCTGTTATGAATCACCTGCAGCCCTCAGTCCCTCCCTCACCTGCAGCCCTCAGTCCCTCCTTCACCTGCAGCCCTCAGTCCCTCCTTCACCTGCAGCCCTCAGTCCCTCCCTCACCTGCAGCCCTCAGTCCCTCCCTCACCTGCAGCCCTCAGTCCCTCCCTCACCTGCAGCCCTCAGTCCCTCCCCCACCTGGCCAGCCGAGGAAGGAGGAGGAGGAGAGGAGAAGAGGACATGAGGAGGTGGCAAAAAGGAAGGGAAAAGGAAAGGAAGGAATAGGAAAGGAAGGTAATATGTGCTGAAGGGAAGGGAATGAAGGGAAGGGAATGTAAGGAAGGGAAGGGAATGTAAGGAAGGGAAGGGAATGTAAGGAAAGGAAAAGGAAAGGAAGGTAATGTGTGTTGAAGGGAAGGGAAAGGAGAGGAATTGAGGGAAGAAAAGGGAAAAATTGTATAGGAAAGGAAGATAATTTGTACTGAAGGGAAGGGAAGGGAAGGAAGGACAAAGAAAGGAAGGGAATGTGTACTGAAGGGAAGGGAATGTAAGGAAGGAAAAGGAAGGGAAGGGAATGTGTGCTGAAGGGAAAGGAAGGAAAGATAGGAAAAGGGAAAAATTGTATAGGAAAGGAAGATAATGTGTGTGTTGAAGGGAGAGGAAGGGAAGGAAGGCAAATCCTGTAAACCCGATGATGCTTAAGTTCAACTAATTATGTCTATATATAAATTATTAGTAGTGAAAAAGAAAATGTAAAATTAGAATAGTAACACCTCCTGTTGTCCAAGTACATGTCAACTCATTTAGTAGTGGACTTGTGAAATAGAGAAATATAAAATTAGAATAGTAACCCATGTATGTATGTTAAGCTAGGAATGATCTACACATTCCTAACAGTCAAAGATAGTTCTCAGTAGTCCAGCTGAAGCTCCTCACTGTAAAACCTATAAAAAAAGAAAAGAAAAAAAGAAGAAGAAAAAAGGGAAGGTAAATGTGTGTTGAAGGGAAGGGAAGGGAGAGGAAGGGAAGGGAAGGGAGAGGAAGGGAAGGGAAGGGAAGAGAGAGGAAGGGAAGGGAAGGGAAGGGAGAGGAAGGGAAGGGAAGGGAAGAGAGAGGAAGGGAAGGGAAGGGAAGGGAGAGGAAGGGAAGGGAAGGGAAGGGAAGGGAAGAGAGAGGAAGGGAAGGGAGAGGAAGGGAAGGAAGAAAATAAGATGAGGGAAAGACACGAGAAAAATAAACTTAAAATAAACCTAAATAGATTAACTCTAAAAGAAGAAATGCTAAGTGACAAAATATATACGCAAGGAATAAGAAAGGAACGAGAGACTAGGAGAAGGAAGAGCAATAAAGGAGAATGATGGGAGAAGGAAAGGCGTGATGAAAGTAAGGGAAGGGACAAGAGAGGAAAAATATAATATGGTGGTGGATAATGAAGGGAAGGGAAGGGAAGGGAAGGAAGGAAAGGAAAGGAAAGGAAAGGAAAGGGAAGGAAAGGAAAGGAAAGGAAAGGGAAGGGAAGGGAAGGAAATAAATGAGACAGAGGAGGAATAATGCAAAAGGATGTTAGGAAGGGATAAGTAAGGTCGGTAGGGGAGGAGAGAGGGAAGGGAAGGGAAGGGAAGGGAAGAGGGAGGAGAGAGAGGGAAGGGAAGGGAAGGGAAGAGGGAGGAGAGAGATGGAAGGAAGGGAAGAGAAGAGGGAGGAGAGAGATGGAAGGAAGGGAAGGGAAGGGAAGGAAAGAGGGAGGAGAGAGATGGAAGGGAATGGAAGGGAAGGGAAGGGAAGAGGGAGGCGAGAGATGGAAGGGAAGGGAAGGAAGAGGGAGGAGAGAGATGGAAGGGAAGGGAAGGGAAGAGGGAGGAGAGATGGAAGGGAAGGGAAGGGAAGAGGGAGGAGAGAGAGGAGAGAGAGGGAAGGGAAGGAAGGAAGGGAAGGGAAGAGGGAGGAGAGAGATGGAAGGGAAGGGAAGGGAAGGGAAGAGGGAGGAGAGAGATGGAAGGGAAGGGAAGGAAGAGGGAGGAGAGAGATGAAGGGAAGGAAGGGAAGAGGGAGGAGAGATGGAAGGGAAGGGAAGGGAAGAGGGAGGAGAGAGAGGGAAGGGAAGGGAAGGGAAGGGAAGGGAAGAGGGAGGAGAGAGATGGAAGGGAAGGGAAGGGAAGGGAAGAGGGAAGGGAAGAGGGAGGAGAGAGATGGAAGGGAAGGGAAGGGAAGGGAAGGGAAGAGGGAGGAGAGATGGAAGGGAAGGGAAGGGAAGAGGGAGAAAAGAAAAGGGGAAGGGAAGGAGGGGAAGGGAGGGAAGAGGGGAAACGAGGGGAAGGAAATTGAAGGAAAGAAGGGAAGAGGGGAAAAGATGGAAGAAGGGAAGAGGAAAAAGGTTAGAGGGGAAAGGACATTGAAGGAAAAGGAAGAGGGGAAGGGAAGGGAAGGGAAGAGGGGAAAGTAAGGGAAAGGAAGGAAAGGAAGGGAAAGGAAGGAAATTGAAGGGAAGGAAAGAGGGGAAGGGAAAGGAGAGCAAGGCAGCGTGAATGGCTAGCTGGCTGGTAGGGCGTCGCTCAGTCGCCACCCTGAATGGAGGTGAAATTGCTGCTCCTCCTCCTCCTCCTAACCACCACCGCCACCACAGTCTATCACCTCCACTACCTCAACCTCCCCTTCCCCCTCTATTATGCAGAGCTAGAACACTAAAAAGAGAATGTGTGTGTGTGTGTGTGTGTGTGTGTGTGTGTGTGTGTGTGTTGTGTGTGTGTGTGTGTGTGTGTGTGTGTGTGTGTGTGTGTGTGTGTGTGTGTGTGTGTGTGTGTGTGTGTGTGTGTGATAAGCATCCCTTTGAAGAGGAAAAAAGCAAAAAAAAGGGGGGAAAATGGCAATAAGTAAGAATAAGAAGAAAGAAGGAGGAAAACGATCGAGTCTCGAGAAGAAAACAAAATTACCAATGGTGGAAATAACAGATGGAAAGAAAGGAGAAATGGAAGAAAATAAAAAGATACTGGAAGACCTTTTTTTTTTACTTTATTTACATCTATTACATTTTAATATAGTTGCAAAAAAAAAAAAAAACTACAACAAGGAATAAAAAAAATAATAAAAAAAATATAAAAAAACAGTAACAGATGAGCAGCAACAAGACTGGAAGACAGAATAACATAGGGACAGGTGGTGGAACAGTCATTGAAGTGGAAGATTGTGGAGGTAGTGAAAGACAGATGTGGAGAGAGGCATGTGAAGATGGAGAAAGGTGGAAGAAAGATGGAAGATGGAGAAAGATGGAAGATGGAGAAAGGTGGAAGATGGAGAAAGGTGGAAGATGAAGAAAGGTGGACGATGGAGCAAGGTGGAAGATGAAGGAAAAGCAAGACGGTTCCACCCATAATATGAACTAATGGGGGGAAGAAGTGGAAAAAGAAAATAAATGGGGAAAGGGGAATAGGAGGGGAAATGAATGGGAGAAAGGGGAAATGCAGGATGGGAAATTAATGGGAGATAGGGGAAATGCATGAGGGGAAATTAATGGGAGATAGGGGAAATGCAGAAGGGGAAATTAATGGGAGATAGGGGAAATGCAGAAGGGGAAATTAATGGGATAGGGAATAGGAGGGGAAATAAATGGAGGATAGGGGAAATGCAGGAGGGGAAATAATGGGATAGGGGAAATAAATGGGGGAAAGGGGAAATGGAGGGGAAATAAATGGGGAAAGGGGAAATGGAGGGGAAATAAATGGGAGATAGGGGAAATAAATGGGGGAAAGGGGAAATGGAGGGGAAATAAATGGGAGATAGGGGAATAGGAGGGGAAATAAATGGGGGGAAAGGGGAAATGGAGGGGAAATGAATGGGAGAAAGGGGAAATGCAGGAGGGAAATTAATGG
>JACEEZ010004406.1:179622-189622 GCA_016584305.1 Chionoecetes opilio | reverse complement strand
CAAAAAACGTAAAATATAAGCTTGTCCAATGTCCAAATTTGTCAATGTATTAATTCCTTCCTCTTCGTATATTTCCCATCCATCCATAGCAAAAAAGCGTAAAATATAAGTTAATTCATGTATTATTTTCCCTCCCTTTCTTATATTTTCCATCCATCCGTAGCAAAAAAACGTAAAATATAAGTTAGTCCATGTATTAATTCCCTCCTCTTCGTATATTTGCCATCCATCCATAGCAAAAAAAAGTAAAATATAAGTTAGTCCATGTATTATTTTCCCTTCCTCTTGTAATATTTGCCATCCATCCATAGCAAAAAAAAGTAAAATATAAGTTAGTCCATGTATTAATTCCCTCCTCTTCGTATATTTGTCATCCATCCATAGCAAAAAACGTAAAATATAAGTTAATTCATGTATTATTTTCCCTCCCTTTCTTATATTTGCCATCCATCCATAGCAAAACAACGTAAAATATAAGTTAGTCCATGTATTATTTTCCCTCCCTTTCTTATATTTGCCATCCATCCATAGCAAAACAACGTAAAATATAAGTTAGTCCATGTATTATTTTCCCTCCCTTTCTTATATTTGCCATCCATCCATAGCAAAACAACGTAAAATATAAGTTAGTCCATGTATTATTTTCTTCCTCTTTTTTTTCCATCCATCCATTGCAAAAAAAGTAAAATATAAGTTAATTCATGTATTATTTTCCCTCCTCTTCGTATATTTGCCATCCATCCATAGCAAAAAAAAGTTAAATATAAGCTAATTCATGTATTTTTTTCCTTCCTCTTCTTTCATTTTCCCTCCATCCATAGCAAAAAAAAGTTAAATTTAAGTCAATCCATGTATAATTTTTCCCTTCCTCTTTTTTTTCCTTTCCATAGCAAAAAAGAGTTATAAATTAATCCATGTATATTTTTCTTCCTCTTTTTTGTCCATCCATCCATAGCAAAAAAAAGTTAAATTTAAGTCAATCCATGTATTTTTTTCCCTCCCTTTTTTTTTTTCCCTCTATCCATAGCAAAAAAACGTAAAATATAAGTTAGTCCATGTATTAATTCCCCCCTCTTCTAATATTTGCCATCCATCCATAGCAAAACAACGTAAAATATAAGTTAGTCCATGTATTAATTCCCCTCCTCTTCTAATATTTTCCATCCATCCATAGCAAAAAACGTAAAATATAAGTTAATTCATGTAATTTTTTCCCTCCCTTTTTTTTTTTTTTCCCATCCATAGCAAAAAAACGTAAAGTATAAATTAATCCATGTATATTTTTCTTCCTCTTTCTTTTCCATCCATCCATAGCAAAAAAAAAGTTAAATATAAGCTAGTCCATGTACTTTTCCTTCATCTTCTTTTATTTTCTATCCATCCATAGCAAATAAAAGTAAAATTTAAGTTAGTCCATGTATTTTTCCCTCTTCTTCGTATAGTTTCCCTCCATCCATTGCAAAAAAACGTAAAATATAAGCTAATCCATGTACTTTCCCTTCCTCTTCTTTTATTTGCCATCCCTCCATCGCATTTCACCTTGGGCGGGAGGGAGACAGGTGTGTTCCAATTAAGTGATTTACCTGTCGTCACCGCTGCTACTCCTCTGGCCTCACGCACACATACCTGCAAGGAGAAGAGAGGTGGTATTAACCCTTCACGCCCAGATCTTTCCTATGCTATATAACAATTCGTATGTTGTTAGCCATAAAATTACGAAAACTAGCTTAATATACCAAATGAGTGAGTCGACAAGGATACTGACAGGGCATAGGTGTAAAATATTGCTTATAGTCACAAAAAATCGTCTAATGGTTGCCAAATAACAATGGAAATTACGTTCTAGGGTACAAAGGATTAATTAAGGGTATAGGTAAAGGTGAGAGAGAGAGAGAGAGAGAGAGAGAGAGAGAGAGAGAGAGAGAGAGAGAGAGAGAGAGAGAGAGAGATTACAGCCTTAACTTATCTGCCTTTTAAGCCATATGTGATTAGTAACTGTTTAAATATAAAAAAAAGAGACAGGCACACACACACACACACAGAGAGAGAGAGAGAGAGAGAGAGAGGAGAGAGAGGAGAGAGAGAGAGAGAGAGAGAGAGAGAGAGAGAGAGAGAGAGAGAGAGAGAGAGGAGAGAGAGGGAGAGAGAGAGAGAGAGAGAGAGAGAGAGAGAGAGAGAGAGAGAGAGAGAGAGAGAGAGAGAGAGAGAGAGAGAGAGAGAGAGAGAGAGAGAGAGAGAGAGAGAGAGAGAGAGATTTACTGCCTTAACTTATCTACCTTTTAAGCCATCTGTGTGCTTAACAACTGTTTAAATAAAAAAAAATAAAAAAAAGCCCTACTATGGTAATACAAATTTATATGCAACACTATTTTTGTTTATAATTAAATGTCTTCCTTCTACAGTATCCTCACGCCGCGGCCACTAACACACACACACACACACACGCCAAGCCCTCATTAGTACACTCGCCCCTCTTCACGCTAACGACCCTTCAAGTTTTCTGTCCCCTTCACCCCATCCTCTAAACTAGGCAAAGGTTTATTCTCTCCGTCACACTTAGCCCCATGAACACCCTTCCTACACACTACCCTATCCTCCCTCCCTCCCTCTCACCCTTCCCTATCCTCCCTCCCTCTCATACTGGGCCTATCCTCCCTCCCTCTCATACTGGGCCTATCCTCCCTCCCTCTCACCCTGGGCCTATCCTCCCTCCCTCTCACCCTATACTCTCTACACGGTTCATACACTCATCCCATCATTGCTCATATATGTGTATGTAGGAGGCTGCCAAAAGACTATAGCATGATGGCACCCACTCACCTAACACTGCTAACTAACTAACCCACAAGTGTCACCCAGCGGCCGCCTCTTCTACTTCTAGCTGACCTCTTCTTCAGGAAAAAAATAATAACTTCTCGGTGACTTCTTCAGGAAAAAAATAACAACTTCTCGGTGACTTCTTCAGGAAAAAAATAATAACTTCTCGGTGACTTCTTCTTCAGGGAAAAAATAACAACTCGGTGACGTCTTCAAGAAAAAGAAAAATAACAACTTCTCGGTCACTTCTTCAGGAAAAAAACAACTTCTCGGTGACTTCTTCAGGAAAAAAAACAACTTCTCGGTGACCTCTTCTTCAGGAAAAAAAAAAAAAAAACTAAACTCGATGACTTCATCTCCAGGAAAAAATAATAAACGTAGAAAAGAAAGTTAACAAGGAAACAATGTACCATAAATAAAGTAGCGGAACAAACTACCCTAACTTGACATTTTGTTTCCCCCTCTTAATTCTCTTCTATTTTTATTTCTTTTTGTTGACACCCTACAGGAAAAACAGCGTCCCGTTCCCCCCGGCATACATGAATCCTATCGCCTCAATAGCGTTTGTTTACCTCTCATAAACACGAAATACAGGCGTGCCTCGACACTTAGGGTGATTATCTCATTACTAGAGCATGTATACTCGCCCCTACAGCTCTATCCTCGGTATTAGTACGTACCATTCTCTCCCTACCTCTCTCTCTCTCTCCCTTTTACCCTCCCTCCCTTCCCTTCCCATTTGCATCCATTACAAATATTAAGGGAAAGGGGGGGGGGGGGCTACTGACGGAAGGAAAGGGGGGGAATGTTGCTAGGGCTGGAGGGAGGGGGGAAGGCTGTTGAGGGTGGGGGAAAGGTTGGGGAAGGCTATTGAAGGTGGTAAAAAGGGTGAGTAAAGGCTGTTGGGGTTGAAGAAAAGGGTGGGGGAAGACTTGAGGGTTGAGGAAAGGGTGGGGGAAGGCTGTTGAGGGTGGGGGAAAAGATGGGAGAGAGCTGTTGAGGGTGGGGGAAGGCTATTGAGGGTGGGGGAAAGGGTGAGTAAAGGCTGTTGGGGTGAAGAAAAGGGTGGGGGAAGACTTGAGGGTTGAGGAAAGGGTGGGGGAAGGCGTTTGATGGTGGGGGTAGGTATTTGATGGTGGGGGAAAGGATGGGGGTAGGTATTTGATGGTGGGGGAAAGGGTGGGGGTAGGTATTTGATGGTAGGGGAAAGGGTGGGGGTAGGTATTTGATGGTGGGGGAAAGGGTGGGGGTAGGTATTTGATGGTGGGGGAAAGGGTGGGGGTAGGTATTTGATGGTGGGGGAAAGGGTGGGGGTAGGTATTTGATGGTGGGGGAAAGGGTGGGGGTAGGTATTTGATGGTGGGGGAAAGGGTGGGGGTAGGTATTTGATGGTGGGGGAAAGGGTGGGGGTAGGTATTTGATGGTGGGGGAAAGGGTGGGGGTAGGTATTTGAGGGTGGGGGAAAGGGTGGGGGTAGGTATTTGATGGTGGGGGAAAGGGTGGGGGTAGGTATTTGATGGTAGGGGAAAGGGTGGGGGTAGGTATTTGATGGTGGGGGAAAGGGTGGGGGTAGGTATTTGATGGTGGGGGAAAGGGTGGGGGTAGGTATTTGATGGTAGGGGAAAGGGTGGGGGTAGGTATTTGATGGTGGGGGAAAGGGTGGGGGTAGGTATTTGATGGTGGGGGAAAGGGTGGGGGTAGGTATTTGAGGGTGGGGGAAAGGGTGGGGGTAGGTATTTGATGCTGGGGGAAAGGGTGGGGGTAGGTATTTGATGGTGGGGGAAAGGGTGGGGGTAGGTATTTGATGGTGGGGGGGAAGGCTGTTGGGGATGGAGGAGGAGTGGAATCCTTGACAACACATATTTGTCGTTTTAAGGCACTGACCGAACCCTTGCCCCACCCCCACCCTACCCCTCAATCTCTGGTGCCTCCTTTTTAACCTTCGCCTGGTGCAGCGCCCCCGCCCCTGCCTGGTGAGCGTACCCTCTCATGGCAACGCCCTTCACACAGGCCCCCACGTGCTTCACTAATGACATTTCTGCTTCGGACATTAGTGGCACAAAGAACACACACACATACACACACACTCTCGCTCTCTCTCTCTCTCTCTCTCTCTCTCTCTCTCTCTCTCTCTCTCTCTCTCTCTCTCTCTCTCTTTTAAACAACATTGAAATACTTAGAGTTAGAGAAGCAAAATTCTTAGGGGTAATAATAGATGAACATTTACAATGGAAAGCTCATATAGATTACACTAAACTGAAAATTAGTAGAATAATAGGAGTGGTATATAATATAAGATCTAATATGAATGACGGTAATGTTAAGCAAATATATATGTCTCTGGTCTACCACACTTAACATATTGTGCCGCAGTTTGGGGAGGTGCATGTCCCACATACCTTCATAACCTCTTTGTTACACAGAAAAAAATATTAAGAGTAATGTATTACTGTAGTCGTTATGAACACACTAATCCTTATTTCTAGAATAATTCCTTATTAAGATTACAAGATATCATAAGCTTTCGAACAGGTATTTTTGTATACAATGCATTAAGTAACTGTGTCATTACTATTGACTATACACGGGCACCACACAACATTGCGACAAGGAGCACACGTCATGAGCTGAGACTTCCTCGGTGCAGAACATCACGCGCCCATCAGTGTCCTTGTCAGGGGTTGTAGGACATGGAATACACTCTCAGACCACACTAAAAATTCCGCTTCCAAGAACATGTTCAAGTCGAGGATTAAACGAGAATTATTTGCTAAATACTAATCGTTACTATAGATACCTGTGTATGATTCATGTAGGTGTGGACGAATATGTATATGTGTGTATATGTATGTATTTATGAATGTGTGTATGTGTATGTATTGTGTATGCGTGTATAAACTGTATATGTATGTATTTATGTGTAAGTGTATATACAAGTATGTATGTGTTTATGTATGTATATATGTGTGTATGTATATGTATGCGTAAGTATGTAGGTGTATAAAAATCAGAATAGATAAAAATTACATTTATGTATATTATGTTGAGTTGTCTGCGGCCATCGCTGTGAGAGAAATTTAACCTAAAGATAATGAATGATTCAGGCCCGTAATAGAGCATTGGCTCATCGGTCCCTGCCATATAACTCACCATATATTTCCTTGTACTGAATTGTAACATGACGGCCAATAAATTATTATTATCTCTCTCTCCTCCTTTGATATCTTCTTTCGTCAAGTCTTCCCCTATATAGTCAGAATGTTCAATCACTGCCACTACTACTGCTACTACTACTACTACTACTACTCTCTCTCTCTCTCTCTGTGTGTGTGTGTGTGTGTGTGTGTGTGTGTGTGTGTGTGTGTGTGTGTGTGTGTGTGTGTGTGTGTGTGTGTGTGTGTGTGTGTGTGTGGTGCGTGCGTGCGTGCGTGCGTGCGTGCGTGCGTGCGTGCGTGCGTGCGTGCGTGCGTGCGTGCGTGCGTGCGTGCGTGCGTGCGTGCGTGTGTGGTGTGTGTGTGGTGTGTATGTGTGTAGGGAAGGGTAGGAGATAAGGGTATTTTTAGAAGCAAAGACTGACAGCTGTAATAGTTTTGTTGTTGTTGTGATGGTGGTGGTGAGGGGAGACAAGAGTGGAGATCCATGTTACATTTACCTCCTCCTCCTCCTCTCCATAAATTAATCTCCCCTCTTCAAACATTGCCTCCCCTCATTCATGATCCTACCCTTCCCTTTGCCTTCCCCTCTCTCAACACCTGCTGCTCCAACCCCATCCTTCCCCTTCCACAAACCCCATCCCCCACCACCAATCCGTCTTCTTCCCCTATTCCCCTCCCCCTCCCCCCTCTCCTATCCCCCTCCCCCCTCTCCTATTCCCCTCCCTCCCTTCCTCACAGTCACTCATCTTCATGTCAACATTACATTAACCCCAAGTGTTGAATATATAACCTTAACAACACCATATTCACCCTGTTTATACCCTCTGCTCACCCTATACACCCTGCCACTCACCCTACACACCCTGCCACTCACCCTACACACTCTGTCACTCACCCTACACACCCTGCCACTCACCCTACCACCCTCACTCTACACACCCTGCCACTCACCGTACACACCCTGCCACACTCACCCTACACACCCTGCCACACTCACCCTACACACCCTGCCACACTCACCCTACACACCCTGCCACACTCACCGTACACACCCGGCCACACTCACCCTACACACCCTGCCACACTCACCCTACACACCCTGCCACACTCACCCTACCACCCTCACTCTACACACCCTGCCACTCACCCTACACACCCTATACACCCTGCCACACTCACCCTACACACCCTGCCCCCCTCCCTCTACACACCCTGCCACACTCACTCTACCACCCTCACTCTGCACACCCTGCCACTCACCCTACCACCCTCACTCTACACACCCTGCCACTCACCCTACCACCCTCACTCTACACACCCTGCCACTCACCCTACCGCCCTCACTCTACACACCCTGCCACACTCACCCTACACCCTCACTTACACACCCTGCCACTCACCCTACACACCCTGCCACTCACCCTACCACCCTCACTCTACACACCCTGCCACTCACCCTACACACCCTGCCACACTCACCCTACACACCCTGCCACTCACCCTACCACCCTCACTCTACACACCCTGCCACTCACCCTACCACCCTCACTCTACATACCCTACCACACTCACCCTACACACCCTGCCACACTCACCCTACACACCCTGCCACTCACCCTACACACCCTACCACCCTCACTCTACACACCCTACCACCCTCACTCTACACACCCTGCCACACTCACCCTACACACCCTGCCACACTCACCCTACACATCCTACCACCCTCATTCTACACACTCACCCTACACCCCCCCCTCACTCTACACACCCTGCCACTCACCCTACACACCCTGCCACACTCACCCTACACACCCTGCCACTCACCCTACACACCCTACCACCCTCACTCTACACACCCTGCCACTCACCCTACCACCCTCACTCTACACACCCTACCACACTCACCCTACACACCGTCACACTCACCCTACACACCCTGCCACTCACCCTACACACCCTACCACCCTCACTCTACACACCCTACCACCCTCACTCTACACACCTACACACCCTGCCACACTCACCCTACACATCCTACCACCCTCATTCTACACACCCTACACAACCTACCACCCTCACTCTACACACCCTGCCACAATCACCCTACCACCCTCACTCTACACACCCTGCCACACTCACCCTACACACCCTGCCACACTCACCCTACACATCCTACCACCCTGCCACACTCACCCTACACACCCTGCCACAATCACCCTACCACCCTCACTCTACACACCCTGCCACACTCACCCTACACACCCTGCCACACTCACCCTACACACCCTGCCACCCTCACTCTACACACCCTGCCACACTCACCCTACACACCCTGCCACTCGCCCTACACACCCTGCCACACTCACCCTACACACCCTGCCACACTCACCCTACACACCCTGCCACACTCACCCTGCCACACTCACCCTACACACCCTGCCACACTCACCCTACACATCCTGCCACACTCACCCTACACATCCTACCGGACTCACCCTGCCACACTCACCCTACACACCCTGCCTCACTGTAGTCACTCCACCCAAAGCTTATACGACATACTTAGTACTTACACCCCCACGTGGCACCCTAAACTTACTCTCCACCCACACGTAAAGGAGGAGGAGCAGGAGGAGGAGGAGGAGGAGGCTGTGGTGGTGGTGGTGGTAGAGGTAGTGGGCCTGGTGGTGGTGGTGGGAGTGGTGGTGGTAGTGGTGGTGGTGAGGATGGTGGTGGTGGTGGTAGTGGTGGTGGTGAGGATGGTGGTGGTGGTGGTAGTCATCAGTGAGTTCACCCCAGCAACAAAATATCTCCCCGCCCCGCCCATCATCCCCCCTCCCCTCCCCTCCCCTCCCTACCTAACCCTGCCCCGCCTCAGGCCTTGGCAGGGACATGCAGCGCAATAGACAATACACAGCCCCGGCCAGTGTACTATATATGACAGGGGGGGTCGGATGGGGGGGGCGCGATAGAGGGAGGGAAGGATGGGGGGACGAGATAGAGGGAGGAAAGGATGGGGGGACGAGATAGAGGGAGGAAAGGATGGGGGGACGAGATAGAGGGAGGAAAGGATGGGGGGACGAGATAGAGGGAGGGGAGGATGTGGGGACGAGATAGAGGGAGGGGAGGATGTGGGGACGAGATAGAGGGAGGGGAGGAAGGGAAGGAGGGAGGGAAGGTAGGGAGGTTAGTGGTGCCTTGTCTCCTAACCTAGTCCACACGGCATAAATCAACCTTTCGTTGTGGCTGGTTCACACTTACAAAAACTCGGTATATTTTTCCATCGTATTTTCGGGAGAAGAGGCAGTCTTCCGAAAATATGTTCACACACGCAATACAGTCCGGCGCAGAGAGACCGGTTGTTGTCCTAACCATTACAACAACATTATAGATATAGAGTGTGCATTCAGCCACAATGGATCGTCACACTGGTATTAGTAAATGTGTTGCTTGTTACCCTTGCTGCTACACCCTTGCCTTGTTACCCTTGCTGCTACACCCTTGCTGCTACACTCTCCTTGACTTTGGAAGTTTTATATTTGATCTTTTATGGATATTTTTTTAAACATCACAAAGGACTGGCCAAGGGCAAAAAAAAAAAGTAACAAAAAGCCCGCCTAGTTGCCAGTCTATAAAGAAGACAGCAAGAGGATAGAGAAAGGGGGGGGGGGGGGGGGGGGGGGGGCAATTTAGTTCAGGAGGTGTCTTGTCACTCCTCTCTTGAAAAATTTAAGTCGTAGGGAGGTGGTAGGCCTCAGTTGCTATAATCTAGCAATCAATCTTGCTATAATCTATAATCTTTGACCTAGCATAATAGCTACTTTTTTTTAACGAGGCAAAAAATTCTGCCCCCTTGCTGCTTACTGACTGATATTTGATGCCGGGAGAAGGGAATACTACGCTTCTTCTAAATGTCAGGTGTGTTTTATCATAGTTAAAAAAAATTATCAGGTAAGCACAGGCATAATTTTAAGCATGAGACCTTACGATAGAATGGAATTTTTGCCTCGTTAAAAAAAATAGAC
>JACEEZ010004406.1:172122-174622 GCA_016584305.1 Chionoecetes opilio | reverse complement strand
AGCATTAAAAACCTAAAAAAAACTGAAATAACCAAAAATAACCTATAATAAAACTAAGATAACCAAAAATAAACCTATAACCTAAAATAAACCTATAATAAGCTGAAATAACCTAAAATAAACCTAAAATCTCCGAAAATAAACCTAAAATCTACGAAAATAAACCTAAAATACCCAAAAATAAACCAAACATAACCAGAAATAACCCAAAATGCCCAAAAAAACCTATAATAAACCTAAGCTAGCCAAAAATAAACCTATAACCTAAAATAAACCTAAAATAACCAGAAATACACCTAAAATACCCAAAAATAACCCAAAATACCCAAAAATAAACAGAAAATAACCTAACAAGGGGTGTGATAGATGATTTGTATGTTTTGGTAACTGACAGGGTTTTGGGGTGGGAAAAAAATACTTAATCTGAGGGTGAGAGGGGATGGAAGGGGAGGTGTAGGGGATAAAAGGGGAGGTGTAGGGGGTGGGAGGGAAGATGTAGGGGTGTAGGGGGGGCATGAGGTGAAATGCAGCCAAAAGTGAACCCCTCCCCCCTTTCCTCCTCTACCTGTGAGGTCTTCAGGACTAATTAAGTCAAAACACGGCGCATGACTTCCCCTTACATCCGGCCAGCTCTCTCTCTCTCTCTCTCTCTCTCTCTCTCTCTCTCTCTCTCTCTCTCTCTCTCTCGAGTTCGCCTGGATGACAAAAAAAAAAGATAAAAGTCGCCTCATCTTCTTTCCCTTCTCCTATCTCAACGAAGACCTTGAAATATATGATGCGAGGATAAGGAAGGAAGGAAGGAAGGAAGGAAGGAAGGAAGGAAGGAAGGAAGGAAGGAGGAGGAGGAGGAGGAGGAGGAGGAGGAGGAGGAGGGGAGGAGGAGGAGGAGGAGGAGGATGTAGTAGTAGTAGTAGTAGTAGTAGTAGTAGTAGTAGTAGTATTATAAGTAGTAGTAGTAGTAGTAGTAGTAGTAGTAGTAGTAGTAGTAGTAGTAGTAGTAGTAGTAGTAGTAGTAGTAGTAGTAGTAGTGTACGTACGTAGTAGTGATGGTGGAAATAACACCAATTACTACTTCTACCATTACTACTATTACTACTACTACTACTACTACTACTACTACTACTACTACTACTACTACCACAACCACTATAATAATAATAATAATGATAATAATAACAAAAATAATAATAATAGTACTAGTAATAAGAATAATTATTCAACCATTACTATTTCATTATTATTATTATAATTGTTAATATCATTGAAAATTTAATCCATAGCAACAATAACAATAAATATCAGAATAATGATTGCAACATTAATACAAATAACAACAATAATAATTAGTGATAATGGAAGAAGAAGAAGAAGAAGAAGAAGAAGAAGAAGAAGAAGAAGAAGAAGAAAAAAAAAAAAAAAAATAGGAAAGAAAAAGATCCCAAGTAAGATAGGAGAAACAGTACGGAGAGAGAGAGAGAGAGAGAGAGAGAGAGAGAGAGAGAGAGAGAGAGAGAGAGAGAGAGAGAGAGAGAGAGAGAGAGAGAGAGAGAGAGAGAGAGAGAGAGAGAGAGAGAGAGAGAGAGAGAGAACATCGCGTGTAAGTACGACTGAATGATTAAAAAGAAACTAAAAACACTTGAGTGAAATATGTTTCTTAAATCCTAGTTCGGAGGCACTTACAAACACGCAACCTTTAACTAGTAGTAGTAGTAGTAGTAATAGTTGTTGTTGTGGTAGTAGTAGATGTAGTAGTAGTAGTAGTAGAAGTAGTAGTGGCGGAGGTAGTAGTAGTACCGTAAATAACAGTATAGTCGCCACCTGCACTAATGTCGCCAGGAGCCAAATATTACGAATTATAGCATCACTACTGATTTGTATGTGCCACTGAAGATGATACACAGTAGTTTATATCATGACTGTATAATCCAAAGCCGAGAGAGCGAGTTTAGCTCCTCCATTAGCCTTGGTATAATCTACACTGTTTCAGCGTTGTTTTATTTATTTATTTATTTAATTGTTTTTTTTTTACCTGCAAGTATAAACTGTTTCAAATTAAGATAAGAAGATAAAAATTAAGAAGGAAGATACAAATGGATCATGGGGAACAAAATTAAAACGGGATGAATAAACAGGAGGATGGGTACCGTAGATAACAGTTGAGTCGCCAGGACAACTTTTTTTTCTGTTTACAGACGTGTGGTGGCGTTAATACTTACATTTCTACATCCATGATTTCAGGAAAGTTAGAAGGGGCTATCTGGAAAGTCTGTGTCATTTTGTGTCTTCATCTGTGTCATATTATAGCTATAAATTAACAAATTACCAAAATATCTACAAAGTGGCTACCAACAGTAGAGTCGCCATCTAGTGTTTATTTACTGAGTGTCGTACCGCTGTCGTCGTCGCCCGAAGAAAAAAAACGCGTAGTGAAATTTGAAACCGTCTATACTTGCAGATACAAAGCATAAAACAACGCTGAAACAGGGTAGATTATACAGTC
>JACEEZ010004406.1:157122-167122 GCA_016584305.1 Chionoecetes opilio | reverse complement strand
GGGACTGACGAGTGAAAGACAAAACTATGGAGAAGACACAAGGAGAAGATGGATGGATGGATGGGTGAAGAGGATGTGTACTTGGATGGTGTGAGGGGAGATGAGATGAGGGGAATTGAGGGGAGAGAGAGGGAGTGAAGGGAGGGAAGATGAGATGAGGGGAATTGAGGGGAGAGAGACGGAGTGAAGGGAGGGAAGGCTGTGGTGTCTGGTGATCCCATCTTTGCATTGAGAAATAAGAGTTCTGTCTTCCTCTGTGCTTGTTGGCAGGGGCGTCGAGGAGGAGGAGGAGGAGGAGGAGGAGGAGGAGGAGGAGGAGGAGGAGGAGGAAGGAGACCAGTAGGAGCGTTGCCTCACACTCACACCCATCACGTCACCCATCTGTAACTCATCCATTCACCCCCACCACAACTTTACTCACTTGTACTCCATAGGATTTCACCCCCACCACAAACAACCTCACTTCACCACCACCACCATCCCCCTTCATATATATTCTATTGTACTGTATATTTTGGTGTGTGTGTGTGTGTGTGTGTGTGTGTGTGTGTGTGTGTGTGTGTGTGTGTGTGTGTGTGTGTGTGTGTGTGTGTGTGTGTGTGTGTGTGTGTGTGCAAACAAGAGCTTTGTTGTGGTTCTGTCAAGTCCATGTTAACATTTCTGATTTGTTGTGGAAGATAACAATGAACTATGAACTTTTTCTGCCTCACACATACACACACACACACACACACACACACACACACAGTCACACATACATACACACACACACACACACAGTCACACATACATACACACACAGTCACACACACACAGTCACACACACACACACACACACACAGTCACACACACAGTCACACACACACACACACACACACACACACACCCTGAATATCTGCTACGTATTATACACACAAAACTTTTCTATTGGAAGGAAATGCAATAAGAAAGACAGGACGGGAGGAAAGAAGGATGGAGGGAAAGAAATAATATATGAAGGAAGGAGGAAAAGAATGGACTCCTTGGCAAGATGTATTTTGTCTGCGTCATGCTGTCTCCACACACACTTGTTTCTCTTGTTTGTTTTGTTTAGAGGATAATGCCTCAGAGCCATAGTGATCTACCGCTGCTGCATATTAGTGTTGGCCGAAGCCACCCCCCCCCGGGGGGGGGGGGGGGGGGTTACAAACCCCCGGCTGGCACCCGGTACCCATTCACTGCTGGGTGGACAGGGGCTAGGGATTTAAGAAAGACCACCCATCTATCTTTCGCTCCGCCCGGGGATCGAACCCGGGACTTCTCGGTTGTAAGCCGAGCGTGCTAACCACTACACTACGGAGTTCCCCTGTGCCCCTCACACACACACACACACACACACACACACACAGTAAACGACAACGAAACTCGGAAGAGGAGGGGGAGGAGAATGTACTTTTCCCTGACAAGAAATAAATATAAGAATGACGGATGAGCTGAAAGGAAGAGAGAAAGAAAAAAATGAAAAAATATTGGAAAAAAATGAAGACAAGGAGTTGGGTGTCTCTCATAACTGAGCTGAATGGAAGTATTCAAAACATTCATATACTTTGGTAACATCGGTGAAGAAGATTACGTTACAGTCGACCGATCAAATACAACAAAATATCAGTTTTAAGATACACGTAGTTTTGTATAAGATTTTCATCAAACAGACCAGAATTTTTTTCAAGGGAGTTCGTCAAAGTCTAGAATGGTCTACGCAATAACCCAGGTTCGAATCCTGGTCACGGCAAAGTGCATCAGATATCTTTTCCAGGAACTACCACGTGTAGGTTTCACAGCCTCTTGTAGCTTCCTTATTTTCATATGTTCTTATATTATGCTCAAGTTTTGCTTTAGTACTTAAGTTCATTCCCTGGTCTAAGTATTAAGTTGTTGTTTTTTCATGTATGCTTTCGGGTGAGAATTAAATTATTATTATTATTATTATTATTATATCTTTGACAGCGTGACAGTTACGGGTTTCAAGAACAGATTACATTGGTCAGAATTTCGACTCCAATCCAGAAATGTTATATTATCCATTATCACAACAGAATCTTGGAATGTATCAACGAAATGTGGGTTTTATTATTTGTAACCCCTTCACACCCAGATTTTTCCTTGGAGTTATATAAAAAAAAATGTATGTTGTTAGCCATGAAATTACGAAAAGTAACTGTATATACCAAATTAGTTAGTATACAAGGATACTAAACAGGTCATATCTATAAAATGTTGCTTATATTCACTAAAAATCCTCTAATGGTACCCAAACTACAATGGAAATTACGTTCTGGGTCTCAAGGGGTTAAGGTAGTTGTTGTTGGTCTTCCGTCGCTTGTTTGACCTGGGTAGTTATAAGTGTAGCATTGTTATTTGTTGTTATCTTGTCCACATAGGAAATTTTAATGCAAAGTTTCCATGTTGCCCGGTTTTTTCTTCATTTCCTATTAACCCCTTAAGGCCCAGAACGTAATTTCCATTGTAATTTGGGTACCATTAGACGATTTTTAGTGATTATAAGCAATGTTTTATAGATATGACCTGTTTAGTACCCTTGTCGACTAGTTAATTTGGTTTATTTAGTTACTTTTCGTAATTTTATAGCTGACAAGAGACTATTTTATATAGCAAAGGAAAGATCTGGGTGTGAAGGGGTTAAGAGTCGGATTCGAAGGTGGGGAGGAGCCTTAGTCTTTGCTATCCACGTCTTTCACTTGGTGCTCCTCCTCTTCCTCCTTGCCCTGTCTGTCTGTGGTGAAAGTGGCCGGTGGTCTGGGCAGATCCTGATGCTGTCACCGCCCCTCCTCCTCCTCCTCCTTCATTAGTCAGAGTCTGTCTCCTTCAAAGCCACAACATCCGGCCGCCTGCTCTCTCTCTCTCTCTCTCTCTCTCTCTCTCTCTCTCTCTCTCTCTCTCTCTCTCTCTCTCTCTCTCTCCTATGCTTTCACCGTCACCTTCCCCACCCACACCCCACCGTCACGCCTAAAGCAAGCAAGTAGAGGCAACCGCAGTAGCACGACGCCCTTTGGCAAGAGAGAGAGAGAGAGAGAGAGAGAGAGAGAGAGAGAGAGAGAGAGAGAGAGAGAGAGAGAGAGAGAGAGAGAGAGAGAGATGACAACAGGAAACGTAAGACACATGATAAAAGTAAGAAGAGGAGGAGGAGGAGGACTAAAAGTTGTGTATGAAGGAAATAGTTATTTTCTAAGACTAATCACCCTTGTCAACATTTTCAGGTCTTCCGCCTCCTCCTTCAGTGATCACCTCCGCCAGACTATACAATAAGCCTTGTAGCCACCACCACCACCACCTCCTCTGCAAGTTTGTTACTGTCATGTCACCCTCCGCACTCATCATTACCGGTTGAAGTAGTGGTAGTAGTGGTAGTAGTAGTATCGTCAGTATTACAACTACAAACACTTACTACATAGTATGTACTCACTCTGGATATCTTCTTCACAAAATATCATAACTCCATTAATTCCATGTGCTCTCCTTCACCACCGCCGAGCTGCCAGGTGATGCTGAGCCCCTCCTCCACCCGGCAGGTGAAGGAGGCCTGTATGGGTGATGGCAGACAAGGGAACCACAGGCATGGCATCCAAGCATCCCAGGACCACCGTTGGTTAAGGAAACAAGGCAGGAGGAGACGCAGGGTGGCACGGCGCGGCGCCCTTGATATTGGCCACGGCTGCCGCCTGCACCCTACAAAGCCGCTGCACAAGTTTCCCTACACGATGGGGATTTCGTCACAGGCCTCAACCTCCTGAGTAAGTACGGCGCCGTGGTCGGCCACGCCCGCCACACGGTGACCTTTCAGGTGGCCCGTGGCTCCGTGGCGCAGGGTTGCCATGTACTGTACGTACGGGTGGCGTGATTCATCGCCAGGAAACAGGGAGTGAAGCGGAGGCAAAAAACTTATGCCGCAAGAAAGATCGCATTTATTGACAACAGCTCTTGAGCATCTCAGTATTGGGAGAGGTTGTGTGTAATGTTGTACAGTGTGTGGCTATTGGAGGTTTCATGAACCGAGTGTTTCGGTGCTCGGTGCTGTACAGAGGGACTGTTAAGGTGAAGGTCGGTGAATAAAGGCACAACTGGAGGCCACGAAATATAAAGGAAGAACAGACAGCAACAGCCCTTCTGGGCCAACTTGTTTATGTTCCTCGCATTCCCCAACACTACATTTATGGCGCGGTGACGAGGATGGAGACCACAGGAATCACCCTCCTACACGCCTTCACGGTGAGTGCCACGGGCTTTAATCTTTCATGTCTGCCACCGGTGAACGGACTTTCCAGCACCAAGGAAGGAGGCGCTGCAGGTGTACAGAGCGGAAGCTGAGGCACAACCACTGTGGATCAAAGCCATCCACCCTTACCCAAGCGGGAGAATGAGGATAAATATGGACCACCGATGAGACAGTTCAGACTTTTATTCGCCTCGAGTGAATGTGGTGATGGAGCGCTTCGAAGATTAAAAGACACTGAAGAGATATACTTGCCCTGCAGACTGGCGGCACACTGTAACTTGGCGGCACGGCTTGAAGGCATGCTACGTGGCCAAGTGACGGGGAACACTGTCTATCCCAAGCTTAGACCTTCTAGATAAGACCCGTCCTTAGATTTTGTTGACAAGACCGGAGAAGCTTAAAGGCGATAACTCCAAAAGGCGAGGCTAATGGGATTGAGTCCGCTGGAGCCAACTCAGTCAGAGAAACGTGGTGTTCCCCTTGAACCTCCTAGTGCTACCAGAGCCTCTCTGTGTGTTGTGTGTGTGTGTGTGTGTGTGTGTGTTGTGTGTGTGTGTGTGTGTGTGTATGTGTGTGTATGTGGGTGGGTGGTGGTGGGTGGGTGGGTGGGTGTGGTGTGTGTGTGTGTGTGTGTGTGTGTGTGTGTGTGTGTGTGTGTGTGTGTGTGTGTGTGTGTGTGTGTGTGTGTGTGTGTGTGTGTGTGTGTGTGTGTGTGTGTGTGTGTGTGTGTGTGTGTGTGTGTGTGTGCGTGCGATCTGTGGGGAGCGCGCATTGAAGAACAGGAATAGCAATGGAAAATAAAATAAAAAAGTCGAGAAAGAAAAGGTGGCGGGTTGCTATATGTGTGTGTGTGTGTGTGTGTGTGTGTGTGTGTGTGTGTGTGTGTGTGTGTGTGTGTGTGTGTGTGTGTGTGTGTGTGACCTCGCCAAGGACGAGAATACGACCTTTAAGTATCCTGACCTTCTCTTCCTGCACCACTTCTTCAATCTTCGTGCTCTCTCATTATCCCCTTTCCTCCTTCTCCTTCTCCTTCACTTCCGTATAGTCCCTCACTTTCCCACGCTTGTCTTCTTTCCCTGGAGTCTTCCGCCTCCTCTCACCTCTCTTATTAGTCTTCTATTTCAACTTTTAGCTCATCTAATGTTAAACTTCATATCAGCTCTCTCTCTCTCTCTCTCTCTCTCTCTCTCCTCTCTCTCTCTCTGTCTCTCTCTCCTCTCTCTCTCTCTCTCTCTCTCTCTCTCTCTCTCTCTCTCTCTCTCTCTCTCTCTCTCTCTCTCTTGATGTCTTTTATCTAATTTTCCGAAAGTCAAATTTCTATTCAATTCACAATTTTGCTTTCTAATTATATCTATCTATCTAGCCATCCATTGCGTGATCTTGCATGTATCTATCTAACAAGTCTATCTAACAGTATCTATCTATCTAACACTCCACTCCTCCATCTATTATGCCAAAGCTATCACTCCGTTACTCTCTATCTTACCGAGGTACCTCATTATCTACATGTCAGTCAATCAAGATATCAATTAATGAACGTTGATCAATATTCATCAATCAATTACGCATAGTTTGGTGACCTGTTGTAGTACATAATTATATCCATGGAGTTCTCTCTCTCTCTCTCTCTCTCTCTCTCTCTCTCTCTCTCTCTCTCTCTCTCTCTCTCTCTCTCTCTCTCTCCTCAATCATCTCTATACCTCCTCTTCTTCTTCTTATCTTTTCCTCCTCTTCTTCTTCTTTTCTTTTCCTCCTCTTCTTCTTATCTTTTCTTCTTCTTATCTTTTCCTCCTCTTCTTCTTCTTATCTTTTCCTCCTCTTCTTCTTCTTATCTTTTCCTCCTCTTCTTCTTCTTTTCTTTTCCTCCTCTTCTTCTTCTTATCTTTTCCTCCTCTTCTTCTTCTTTTCTTTTCCTCCTCTTCTTCTTCATATCTTTTCCTGCTCTTCTTCTTCTTTTCTTTTCCTCCTCTTCTTCTTCTTTTCTTTTCCTCCTCTTCTTCTTCTTATCTTTTCCTCCTTTTCTTCTTCTTATCTTTTCCTCCTCTTCTTCTTCTTTTCTTTTCCTCCTCTTCTTCTTCTTATCTTTTCCTCCTTTTCTTCTTCTTATCTTTTCCTCCTCTTCTTCTTTTCTTTTCCTCATTTTCTTCTTCTTTTCCTCCTCTTCTTCTTCTTTTCTTTTCCTCCTCTTCTTCTTTTCTTGTCGTCGTCGTCCTCCTCCTCCTCCTCCTTCTCCCTTTCTGCAACACAATCCCTCTTTAAGATGACCGACTTATTTTACAACAAAGCCGCTTCCCCTCGTCCATCCCCTCCCTTCCTTTTCCCCTTAGTCGGCGCCGTACTGTCTCGCCGTATGTGTATGTGTGTGTGTGATGATGATGTACACACACACACACACACACACACAAACGCAGTATATGCAATATATTGATTATGGACGATACCGCAACCTCTCTCTCTCTGGACGACGTGGCTGGCGGAGAGGGAATACAAAGGAATACAAAGGAAGGTTCAATCAGAAAACAAAGCTAAGGACGAGGAGGAGGAGGAGGAAGGAGGCCAAGGAAGAGAACGTCCGTGTTTTGCCTGTGTTCTCCAAGACTAAACCTAAGCGCCTTCCACTCTCTGCCTTCCTAGTGCATCCATTCTGCCTGCATCCACCGGCCACTCGTCCACCTGTTTATCAGTGGAGGCGAGGCAGGTGGGTGAGTGGAACAGGTCGTGCTAATTGTCTTCGTCTGCAGGAGGAGGAGGAGGAGGAGGAGGAGGAGGAGTTTCAATACCCCGGAGGACACTGTTGTAATACTCGTCTGGGTTCCTCTTCCTCTTCCTCCTCCTCCTCCTCCTACCGACCCCCCCCCCTCTGTCTGTCTGTCTTATACCATATGATTTATTTTACTGTGTCGAGTTCTAATCTCTGCTATCGTTACTAGTCATTATTATTATTATTATTATCATTTAGAACGGATACGCACTATCGTATGATTCTCTCTCTCTCTCTCTCTCTCTCTCTCTCTCTCTCTCTCTCTCTCTCTCTCTCTCTCTCTCTCTCTCTCTCTCTCTCTCAACTAATTCATTTCTAACTTATTTGTTTTCTTGTATTACTCCTTGCTTACTTAGTTGCTCAAAAAGTGTCTGTCTGCCGGTCTTCCTGTCTGTTATCTTGTGTGTATGTTTGTGTGTGTCTCTGTGTGTGTGTGTGTGTTAAGCTCTTTGTCTTCTGTCAGATATATCTTTGTGTGTGTGTGTGTGTGTGTGTGTGTGTGTGTGTGTGTGTGTGTGTGTGTGTGTGTGTGTGTGTGTGTGTGTTTAATATCTAGTGTCAGGCATCTTGCTCGTTCGTTAGTTAACTGCCAACCAGTTTACTTTTATAATCTCAATCTCTCTCTCTCTCTCTCTCTCTCTCTCTTTACACTGACACACACACACAGGTCAACGACACATCATCTATACTCCTCCTCACCATGGCAAGGAAGAGGAGTGAAGATATATTACTGAGGAGGAGGAGGAGGAGGAGGAGGAGGGATAGGAAGAAGAATAAAGGGGTGGTGGTGGATGGGGACGACAAAGAAACAGGCGAGGTGGAGGAGGTGGAGTAGGAAGTGGAGGACGAGGAGGAGGTGGAAGAAATGAGGAATAAAGAAAGACGAAAAGATGAAGAAATAAAAAAAATAAAAGGACGAAGGAAGGAAGAGAGAGAAAGGGGGGGAGGGGTCAAGGTCCAAAAGTGCCTCCCTCCCCCCCCCTCCTCCTCCCCCATCACACTCCGGTCTAATAACAAAGAAAATGTGGTCTCCAGTTTTTCGGGAAAATCTGAAGTACCGGCGTGACCTCTCGTGACTCTCTCTCTCTCTCTTTGGGGGCAGAGAGAAAGAGAATGAGCAAAATACACACCATCACCGTTATCACCATCATGACCATCACTAGTATAACCTACACCATATACAAAAATAAATCAAATGGGGAGAGAGAGAGAGAGAGAGAGAGAGAGAGAGAGAGAGAGAGAGAGAGAGAGAGAGAGAGAGAGAGAGAGACAAACGGCTCAAGCTGGTGGGAGGGGGGGGAGGGGAGGGGTGTCAGGCGGTCGAGAACCTCCAACACAGCGGTCGGAAGGTCCCTCCCTCCCCTCCCCTACTACTGCACCTCTTTCCTCCACCCCTCTTATTTATGCTCGCTCCCCCCCCCCCCCCTCTTCTCATCCCCTCCCACCCACCTCCACTGTTACAAGGTCTCTCTCTCTCTCTCTCTCTCTCTCTCTCTCTCCTCCTCTCCTCTCTCTCTCTCTCTCTCTCTCTCTCTCTCTCTCAATTAAAGATACACAGATTTCAAATACTTTCTTTTTCCAATCCGTGTAAATTCTTCGTTCTACTCCATCAGAAAGGAAATATATTTAGAGCCAAGCCGTTTTGGTTGAATGAGTGTGGTGGTGGTGGTTGTGGTGGTTGTGGGCGAGTAGTGTGGGTGGTGGGGTGGGCGAGTAGTGTGGGTGGTGGGGGTGGGCGAGTAGTGTGGGTGGTGGTTGTGGACGAGTAGTGTGGGTGGTGGGGTGGGCGAGTAGTGTGGGTGGTGGTTGTGGGCGAGTAGTGTGGGTGGTGGTTGTGGGCGAGTAGTGTGGGTGGTGGGGGTGGGCGAGTAGTGTGGGTGGTGGTTGTGGGCGAGTAGTGTGGGTGGTGGGGGTGGTGGTTGTGGGCGAGTAGTGTGGGTGTTGGGGGTGGTGGTTGTGGGCGAGTAGTGTGGGTGGTGGGGGTGGTGGTTGTGGGCGAGTAGTGTGGGTGGTGGGGGTGGTGGTTGTGGGCGAGTAGTGTGGGTGGTGGGGGTGGGCGAGTAGTGTGGGTGGTGGGGGTGGGCGAGTAGTGTGGGTGGTGGGGGTGGCGAGTAGTGTGGGTGGTGGTTGTGGGCGAGTGGTGGGGGTGGTGGTTGTGGGCGAGTAGTGTGGGTGGTAGGGGTGGTGGTTGTGGGCGAGTAGTGTGGGTGGTGGCATTGTATATATCGGTTAGTGAGGGGATAGTGGTAGAGGTGGAAAGGGGAAGAAATTAAGTGCCTTAGAGGTGGAAAGGAGAATAAATTGAGTGCCTTAGAGGTGGAAAGGAGAAGAAATTGAGTGCGTTGGAGGTGGAAAGGAGAAGAAATTGAGTGCCTTAGAGGTGGAAAGGAGAAGAAATTGAGTGCCTTAGAGGTGGAAAGGAGAAGAAATTGAGTGCCTTAGAGGTGGAAAGGAGAAGAAATTGAGTGCCTTAGAGGTGGAAAGGAGAAGAAATTGAGTGCCTTAGAGATGGAAAGGAGAAGAAATTGAGTGCGTTTGGCTGGCTGGTTGAGTAAAGTGTTGGTTACCTTGTTGACCAACTAATGTGCTGACTAGTTGATAGTTTTTGACAGGCTGACCAGGTGGCTGACGGTGTGGTTGACTGACTGGATGGATGGATGACTGGCTACGTGACTACCTGGCAAACTGACCAACTGACTGTTTGGTTGACCGATTGACTGGCTGACTTCCCATCTGACTGTCTGGATGGCTGACTGACCCGCTGACTGGCTGACTTCCCATCTGACTGTCTAGATGGCTGACTTCCCATCTGACTGTCTGGATGGCTGACTGACCCGCTGACTGGCTGACTTCCCATCTGACTGTCTGGATGGCTGACTGACCCGCTGACTGGCTGACTTCCCATCTGACTGACTGTTTAGCTGACCGATTGACTGGCTGACTTCCCATCTGACTGTCTGGATGGC
>JACEEZ010004406.1:144622-152122 GCA_016584305.1 Chionoecetes opilio | reverse complement strand
ACCACCACAGCCACCACCACCGACAGTCACCACCATCATCACAACCAACAACAACAACAATTACATTCCCTCGTTCGTCTGTCTGTCTGCATCCCCGTCTGTCTAGTGGCCCTGAGAAGTCAAGGTGGACAGGTCTCTCTCTCTCTCTCTCTCTCTCTCTCTCTCTCTCTCTCTCTCTCTCTCTCTCTCTCTCTCTCTCTCTCTCTCTCTCTCTCTCTCTCTCTCTCTCTCTCTCTCTCTCTCTGTGCAGAAATGTACTATGTATGCAATTTACACTAAACTTAATCAACAATAAACTGACTGACTCTCTCTCTCTCTCTCTCTCTCTCTCTCTCTCTCTCTCCCTCGACATACCAAGTAGGGTCTGGGCACGTCTTGGAGAGAGAGAGAAAGAGAAAGAAAGAGAGAGAGAGAGAGAGAAAGGGGGAGGGGGAGAACAGGGACAGGCAGATCAAGCCGCCAGCCACTCGTTGCCAGGCGACCACAACATGACCAAACCAACACCAACGGATTAAACATACGCCACAAACAAACAAGCAATCAGGAAAACAAAAGAAACACACACACACTAACACACACAAGAGAGGGGGAGATTGAGAAGAAACCAGACGCAGGAACGCAAGCAGAAATCCAAGCAGGGAGGGCGAGGGGAGAACGAGACGTGCGGAGAGAGTCAAGCAGAGGAATGAGGGATGGGCGGCAGGCAGGCAGGCAGTGGGTCGAATGGTGACTGACCCGACTGGCTGACTGACTGAACTAGCTGGCTGACTGATTATGCTACTGACTACCTGACTGAACTGGCTGACTGACTGATTATGCTACTGACTACCTGAACTGACTGGCAGACTGACTGATTATGCTACTGACTACCTGACTGATTATACTACTGATTACCTGAACTGACTGGCAGACTGACTGATTATGCTACTGACTACCTGACTGACACATTAACTTAACTGACTGATTGAACTAGCTGGCTGACTGATTATGCTACTGACTACCTGACTGACACATCAACTTAACTGACTGACTGATTATGCTACTGACTACCTGACTGACACATCAACTTAACTGACTGACTGATTATGCTACTGACTACCTGACTGACACACATCAACTTAACTGACTGACTGATTATGCTACTGACTACCTGACTGACACATCAACTTAACTTCCTGACTGATTATGCTACTGACTTCCTGACTGACACATAAACTTAACTGACTGCCTGACTGACACATAAACTTAACTGACTGACTGATTATGCTACTGACTACCTGACTGACACATAAACTTAACTGACTGACTGATAATGCTACTGACTACCTGACTGACACATCAACTTAACTAGCTGGCTGACTGATAATGCTACTGACTACCTGACTGATACATCAACTTAACTAGCTGGCTGACTGATAATGCTACTGACTACCTGACTGACACATCAACTTACCTGACACACACGCATACACACAAAACAAGACTTATAGTATTCCTAGCCGCAAAGCCTTTTTGGCTAGCTCCTGCGTTGGGCTATTGGTGGGCCTTCGGCCCACCAAACACAGACTCTCCAGATAGCCCCTTCTAACTTTCCTGAAATCATGGATGTAGAAATGTATGTATTAACGCCAACCCATTCACATCACCCCCAACCCATTACCCATCACCCCCCACCCATTCACTCACCCATTACCCATCACCACACACCCATTCACTCACCCATTACCCATCACCACACACCTATTCCCTCACCCATCACCCCCCACCCATTCACTCACCCATCACCCCACACCCATTACCCATCACCCCACCCATTCACTCACCCATTACCCATCACCCTACATCAAGGTTTTCTCAATTCTCGCAACCCACTTTTTTTTTCACAATTCTCGCTAATAGGCTGCTAAAAAATTAAAAGAAAATCAAAAGTGATCGGATCATCCTATAAGTGGGCTTAAAACCTTCCCCTGCTCGACCCGGTTCAAAAACTGCCATATGAGGGGATTCCGCCACTGGGGGCGGCACCTATCGCGGACACACAGACAGACACACACTTTCGCTTATATTATTATATACATTTTGCTACATGTAGGTATAGCGGTGAGGGCGAAGCAGACGAGGGTGTGGAAGGGCAGGAGGAGGAGGAGGAGAGGAGGAGAGGAGGAGGAGGAGGAGGAGGAGGAGGAGGAGGAGGAGGAGGAGGAGGAGGAGGCCAAGGGGTTCGCGACCTAATATTGGGGTCAGATGCAAGCCAAGTTTCTGCGCTTGAGCTGTCAAGACTCTCCCTCCCCCACCACCCTCCCTTTACCCCTTACTCCAACTTCCCCCATTCTCTCTCTCTCTCTCCTCTCTCTCTCTCTCTCTCTCTCTCCTCCTCTCTCTCTCTCTCTTCTCTCTCTCTCTCTCTCTTCTCTCTCTCTCTCTCTCTCTCTCTCTCTCTCTCTCTCTCTCAGAACATTACCTTCACGCTCACCGGGGCATCAAGACTCACCTGTGGGAAAAAAAAGATATATATTAAAAGATTATCCAAGTGTGGCAATAACAAAATGATGATACATTACCTTCTACCATTACAACAACCACCACTGCTATGACTGCTACCACAACTATTACATAACAGAGGCATGTATAGACGAAAAGGAAAGAACTCTACTATCTAACCTACCAAGAAGTAACCCACAAAGGCTCCTTCAGACCTTTATAGACGGATAAACAGTAGGTATAGCCTTGAGTAACCCACAGAGGACTGTCACATACATGGCACGTGAATGGACACCTTATGCTATGCTGACACAGACACACAGACACACGCTCAGCCAGTGTCATTCCTGTGCACCAGAGCATTACGAGTATGATACCAGTAAGAGTGAGTGATTGATTGAGCCACCTGGAAATCTACAGTGCAGTATATAGCTCTGCACAAGATCTACAGACTTTTAATATAGATAATTTTAGATTAGATTAATTTAGATTTAGATTAATATTTTTAGATAGTATGTCTATTAATCTTGGCTCTGGACACCCTACTAGAGTCCTGTAGTGACGGCAGACGTGTAGAATGTAGGGTAGAAGTGGATCAGTCGACGAGATATGAAAACTATTGGAGGAGAGAAGGAGGCAGAAGAGGAAGAGAAGGAGGAAGAGAAGGAGGCAGAAGAGGAAGGAGGAGGAAGAAGAGGAAGAGAAGGAGGAAGAAGACGAAGAGAAGGAGGCAAAAGAGGAAGAAGAAGAAGAGAAGGAGGAAGAAGAGGAAGAGAAGGAGGAAGAAGAGGAAGAGAAGGAGGCAGAAGAGGAAGAGAAGGAGGCAGAAGAGGAAGAGAAGGAGGAAGAAGACGAAGAGAAGGAGGCAGAAGAGGAAGAGAAGGAGGCAGAAGAGGAAGAGAAGGAGGCATTACAGGAAAAGAAGGAGGAAGAAGAGGAAGAGAAGGAGGAAGAAGAGGCAGAAGAGGAAGAGAAGGAGGAAGAAGAGGCAGAAGAGGAAGAAGAGGAAGAGAAGGAGGAAGAATAAGTCATCCACCCACACTCTTTATGTGAAATTAAGGCAGGAAAAGACACTCGAAGGGAAAGGGAGGTGGCGGCGGAGGGAACGAACGGAGGGGAGCGACGAGGGGAATGGAGACAAATGGGATAGGAGGGAGGGAGGGATGGAGGGATAGGAGGGAGGGAGGGATGGAGGGATAGGAGGGAGGGAGGGAGGGGAGAGGATGGAAGAAGGGATGGAGGGGAGGGGGACTAGACAACGTACTATACGGTAGCTCCATAATCACTTCGCCTCGGGTGTACCAAGCTTTCTGACACTCAAATTTATGGAGGAGGAGAAGGGGGAGGTGGGTAATCGTTATCGTTACTCGTTGAGGTGGTAGTGTGACGGTCATTTTGTTGGTGCAAGTAGCAATCGTAGTAGTAGTAGTAGTGAGGATTGCATGAGCGGGTAGTGAACTTACAACACAGAATTTTTTTGTAGAATTTTTTTGTAAACATAAATATAGGAGGAGCAGGAGGAGGAGGAGGAGGAGGAGGATAAGAAGAATAGGAAGAAGAAACAAGTAGAATTAGAACACAACGAGAAAGAGGGTGGAGGTAAATGATGGAAGTGGAGGTAACGAGAGGGAGGAGGAGGAGGAGGAGGAGGAGGAGGAGGAGGAGGAGGAGAATAGAAAGAAGAAACAAGTAGAATTAGAACACAACGAGAAAGAGGGTGGAGGTAAATGATGGAAGTGGAGGTAACGAGAGGGAGGAGGAGGAGGAGGAGGAGGAGGAGGAGGAGGAGGAGGAGGAGGAGGAGGAGGAGGAGGAGGAGGAGAGGAGGAGGAGGAGGATAAAGATAGAGAGTTTACGGTGCACAAATCGTCTTTTATTGTAGTGAGGTGGTGTGAGGCGGCATCTGAGAACCATCTATCACCCCCCATCACCACCACATCCATCTCCTCCTCCCCTTCCATATTTTCCTCTACGTACTCCCAATCCTTCATCACCCCCTCCTCTATCTCTCGACTTGCTTCTCCTCCTCCTTCATGTCTTTTCCTGATATTTACACCCTTTGTTCCTCTCTCCATTCTTTCTCCTCCTCCTCCTCTTTCTTCTCCTCCTCCTCCTCCTCCTGAGAGCCCGTAAACAGTATTGGACAGTTTTATTTTCCAAGTTTCTTTCGAACATACATTTTCCTGAGACAAGACTTTCCTCGCAAGATAAACCAGGTACACACACACACACACACACACACACAAAGATTTAATGAACACGTACTACACACAACAGTCTTTATCTAGGTAGCCAGAGAGAATAATCTACAAAAAAAAAAAATATATATAAAAAGTATTCGATTGACGCATCATAATCTTACTGTAAAAACTTCAATAAAAAAACGTGATCCCCGTCTGACCTCTCAACAAAATCGTGTGCGTGTATATGTGTTATCGCGGCTCCACCCTATACCCCCCTCCCCCTCCCCCCCCACGCAGCGACTACCACCACCACCACCCCCCAAACACGAAACCCCCCTCCCCCTCCCCACCTTGTCAAAACTCTTACACCTGTACGTTCCATCCGGGCTAACCACCTCCTCTTCCCTCCACTTTCTCCCCACGCATCCACAAGCGGATCCACCACACACACACACACACACACACACAACACAAAAACTATGATCATCCAAGGCAGCACGAGGAGAGAGTAAAGAGGGAGGAGGAGGAGGAGGAGGAGGGAGGGGTAGGTAAGGGTCCAGACGTGATAGGGGGGCGGGGGAGGGCAGGGCAGGTTACCGTCAGGGGTCACTGGGCCTTAGGGGTCGGTCAACATCGGGGGCCTTGGGGCAGCGCGGGGCAGAGCGTAGCCAGGTCAGGGAGAGGCGGGAGGGTAGGTGATGGCCTGATGGGTACATACAAAGAGCAGAGCAAAGGTTGACTCTGAATACGGACGGGGATAGTGGAAGGTAATGAATGCCTTTAGGGAAGGTTGTGTCTGGCCCCTTCTGCGGCGCCGTCAGGAGAATGGAAGAGTACAGGAGACAGCCGGTGTGACGGTATAGAAGATCCGCCGTCACAGTTGCTCCAGCGCATGCGAAAAATTTGTTTTCTTTCAAATCTATCCTAAACTTACCTTACCTATCCTACCTAACTTAACCTAACCTAACCTAACTTAACCTAACCTAGCCTAACCTAACCTTACCTTACCTATCCTACCTTAACCTAACCTAATTTACCTAACATAAAATAACCTAAAATACCGCCCTAGAGCGTAATATTTGGTTCGAGTAAAGGCTGATTCACACTGGCGTTTTTTCGGCATTTTTATCTGACGAGAAGTCGGTCTCTTGAAAGACCGAGCGATCGGTGTGATTTTTGTTGAAAACCTATTGCGATCATGACACCAGCCCCAGACCCAGACCCCTTCTCGTCAGATAAAAATGTCGAAAAAACGCCAGTGTGAATCAGCCTTAACAGCCCGCGTCGTCTGTTTGTTTACATGCACCGAGTTCTGCACATACGCAGGACCAACCGTCACGGCGGACCTTCTGTACCGCCACACCAGGACATCTGCATCGCCTGTCTGTCGTGAATGTAGCAAAGACAGTAACAAGGAAAACAAAGTAACTATCTAAAGTAAGGTCACAGAATAACCTAACCTAGCCTAACCATAACTTTTACTCCGTTATTTCCTTCCGTCGCTGTCTGAGTATTCTTAACCATTACAAGTCTGTACAGCAGCACGAAGGGCCTCTAGCGGTGTTGAGAAGCCCCTGGAGGCCCAATCCCCACCCATTACACTGACGTACCGTAACTGCTAGCCAATCACACCCAATCAAGCTTATCCCTCCAGTGAGGCCCGATATAGAAGTTTAATTTCCTTTATATTACATCTGGAGTTCACTTGTCCTACCTAAGACTATATGTATCCCTGGGACTATGTTTCTGAATGGGGCAGGTCATGAAGAATAGAGAAGGAGGAGAAGGAATACAAAAGGGAATAATAAGAACATAAGAAAATAAGGAAGCTACAAGAGGCCGCGAAACCTAAACGTGGTAGTTCCTGTCACCTAACACAATAAAAAAAACCTACCTACATCCCATATACCTACATCCACCTTCCATCCCCATCCATGAACCTGTCCAGCCCCTCTTTAAAGCTCCCCAATGACTCCGCATTAACTACCTGTCTACTGAGTCCATTTCACTCATTCACCACCCTATTTGTGAACCAGTTTTTCCTTATTTCCTTTCTAAATCTACGCCCTTCCAGCTTGAATCCGTTACTTCTTGTTCTACCCTGGTTAAAAGCCGTAAGAACTTTTCCTACCTCTCCTTTATTAAATCCCTTTATCCACTTAAAAACTTCTATCAGATCGCCCCTTACTCTGCGTCTCTCGAGTGAGTGTAATTTTAATAACTTCAATCTCCTCTCATAACTAAAGTTACGCATCCCTTGTATCATTTTGGTCATCCTTCTCTGTACTGATTCTAACAAGGCTATATCCATCCTGTAATATGGAGACCAAAACTGAACCGCATAGTCTAGGTGAGGCTTGACTAGAGCCTGATAAAGCTTTAGAATAACTTCCGCACTTCTACTTTTAACACTTCTGGTAATGAATCCTAACACTCTATTAGCTCTATTTCTAGCTTCAAATAATCAAATAATAGGAGAAGGAAGAGGAGGAGTTATGTGTGTGTGTGTGTGTGTGTGTGTGTGTGTGTGTGTGTGTGTGTGTGTGTGTGTGTGTGTGTGTGTGTGTGTGTGTGTGTGTGTGTGTGTGTGTGTGTGTGTGTGTGTGTGTGTGTGTGTGTGTGTGTGTGTGTGTGTGTGTGTGTGTGTGTGGTTAACTGTCTCACAGCTGTTAAGTACAAGAGGCAGTAAATCTTGTCTATGGCAGAGCGAGATGGAAGAAAAAAACGCTATCCAATTATATTCTTGTGTTGAGGACGAAGCTATTACGTATTAGGTTACGGTGTGTGTGTGTGTGTGTGTGTGTGTGTGTGTGTGTGTGTGTGTGTGTGTGTGTGT